>JAHIAM010012256.1:0-30771 GCA_021605205.1 Aegilops longissima
AAAGGGGGCATTCAAGCGGAGTCGGAGGCGCCATGTTGGGCAAGATGCCCAGCGTCCTTTGGTGAAGGGAGCTTCGTGGAATCCGTCAAAGGGTGGCAATCGGGGTGGTTCTATATCACGCAGACGCGTGACCCTAAATGGGCGGCGGCCCCAAGTTTAGATCTGGTATCCCCACGCAGCTCACCTCACTGGAAAGAAGGGCTTTCTGTGGGATAGTTTGAAGGAGCTGCGGGACTCGAGACACATATCAAGAAGTGGTGAAGAAGCTCGGGCTGGTTAACGTGGTCCAAGTCATGCTTTCGTCGCGGATTCTCCCATGCCAAGGCGGGCATTTAACCTATGGGAGTTCGATCCGGAACAGCACCGAGCTGAACAAGCTCTTGAACTGCGTCTGAAGGCGCTGGAAGAGTGCTGTTCAAAGCGCGAAAGCCCGCATCCAGCGACCGAAGATCATGATTTCACTTTCCTGGCCTTGGTGACGAGGTAAGTGATTCTACCCTTTATGGGACACTTTCGTTTTCCATAGTTTACTTCTATCTGGTTTTAATTTCCCTTTTCCTTTGACAGGACTGGATGGAGAAAGCGGAGCAGATTACTGTCGGCTCCTATGCGAGAAAATCCGATGGGCGCTGCGTCTAAGCGAGGCTCCTGGTTCGGCACCGCCGCGTGGTCTTAGCGGAAGAGAAAACAGAAGGGAGGCAACAGGTGCTCGAAAGAGTGCCCGTTTTCAGGTGTCAAGCGACTCGAGCTGACTCCTCCCGAAAATGAGGAGGAGGAAGAGGACTCTCTCGGAGGAGGAGAGAGAGGAAGAGGAAGGCTTCCCCAGCGGGGGGCGGAGGGTCAAGAGGAAGGACTATTCCCGGACAGCTCTGCCAACATCAGCGTTGGCGAGGAAGAATGGCCTTCAAGGGCCAGGCCTCACGCGAGATTATGTAATATCCGGTTTCTGAATGATTTATAATTTCTTTTTCTGTCACATAGTGTCATTCTAATGCATATCTGCCTATAGTCCGAAATGATGATCTCCCGCTTCTTGAGGCGGAGTCGTTAGCTCCGTCGGATGTAGACTCCATCCCGACCGCCTCCACCCTCGCGTCACCGGGGGCCGAGAGTGGGAACCAGAAGGACCCGTCGGGGAGGCTCGGGCGCCCCTGGCGTCCTCCGGACTTTTGCGCGGACTCCAAAACAGAACCCGCGATGGTTCCGAAGTCCGGCGGTGACCCTTCCGATCAAAGGGCAAGACCGTGGCGCGGCTTCCGTAACCGGGCGCGGGCAATTTGTTGGGCGCTGCAGGCGCTTCCATCGAGAAGAAACACCACACTATTATGAGTGCGGTGATTGGAAAGTTGCAGCTTCATAAGGCGGGCTGACGGCTTGCAATAGCCTTCTATCGGGCTTTGAGTAGAAGTTAAAATATGCAATGTAATACCGCATAGGCGGTAGCCCACGATGCTCGGTTCGGTGTTGGAAAGAAAAGCGGTTTGAGGATCTTAAAGAAAGATATCTCGCGGGTTGCTAAAAATTATGTCAATATGGGTTGCAGGCTCATTGCTTGACCTCTACCGCCGCTGACGGCGGTCGGTGCGTTGAAGCGAGGCTCGGCGGTCGGGCAAAAGAGCTCGGCCGCGCCGAGAAACAACTCAAGACAAAGAAGGTGAGTAACACCACTTTGAATTTGTACCTTGAGAAAAGGATTTAGGTTGCGACAAAAATAACAAGGATAACATGGATGCTGCGGGGCCGCACGAGCAGGTGGCGACCACGAAGAGGCCGTGTCTGCTGACGAGCCGCAATGCGGCCCGCAGAATGGGGGGCGAGAAAAGCGAGGCCTTGGGTGGCGGTGGATTCAGCAAGAGCTCGAGGCTCTCATGGAAAAGCATGAGAGTTTGGGCGTGACTCAAAGACTTCGAGTCCGAGCTTGCCTCGGCTCTCGAAAGTATAAAACCGCCAAGGCGAGGCCCATAAGTCCCTTGAGGAGGTTGAATTGATGAAGAAGATAGCGGCGGGTAAGGCGTTTTTCATGCAAAGCAAGCATGTGAATGTAAATTACGTGTTACTTACCCGGTTCGGAGCTCTCGAGGCGTTTGCAGATCTGCCTCGCGGCGTGCGATGCCGCCGCATTCTACTGAGGCCGAGGAGGGCTCAGCGGAGAAGGTCTTCGGTCTCGATATCTTTGAGGCCGGCCATCAGTGCCCCTAGCGACCAGGTAAGTAGCTGGTCGAACTTCCAAAGGTGGCCGCGGCCATGAAGAGGCCTCATAGTCCGGTTGTGGCACGGAGAGGCCATGCACAGGCTTCGCCGGACTTCGTCTCGACGGCTGGTGGATCGTGCCTGGGTGGAGAGTTATCAAAGCGCTCCGCTGTATTGAAAGGTGCTCGTCGGGCCCTTGCCAGCGCAAAGGTGCATTGGGGCAAGATGGATGCGGGCTAATCAGCAGGCGCCACCAGCGGGCAAAGAGCATGTCGCGCGCCGAACTTTACTATAAGGCTGTCTGAAGGGTGCCCATAAGATTGCGAATGAGTGCCCGGGGATGTAATTTTTGAGTGAATTAGCAATGTGTTTATCACATGTCCTGAAAACTTTGTTCATATCGCTAATAGCAACTTTTTAATTTAAAATATTACCTTCATGCGGCCGTTTATTAAATCTGAGAGAGATGGCAAGTCAATGGCTTGACCCCCATGCCACGAGTCTTTGGGGTGTTGGGATAAACTTGAGCACTCTTGTTCCCATTTTGGGTCCATCTGAGGCGCTCTCAACACAACGAACAAGGCAACCGGACTTATAGTGCTTTGACACTCTCCTTAGCCATAGAATTCTATAATTTTAAATTTGGTGAAGCCCCTAGTATTCGGAAGACCCGAATTGAGGCGCTATCCACGCCTTCATCGGACATAATCGGAACTTCGCTCGAAGCGTGTGGTCTTTAAGGACCGAAAGGACCTCTCGAACAGCGACCAGTCTCTG
Source organism: Aegilops longissima (assembly GCA_021605205.1). Taxonomy (NCBI): domain Eukaryota; kingdom Viridiplantae; phylum Streptophyta; class Magnoliopsida; order Poales; family Poaceae; genus Aegilops; species Aegilops longissima. The sequence continues at coordinate 2,968 of JAHIAM010012256.1, forward strand.
CCTTATCATGCTTGAGGTCAGTTTAGCTTTCTCCAGAGGCGTTAACCCGGCTCAGCAAGGCGCAATCGCGGTGGTTCTCCAGTGCTACCTTAGCCGATAGAGCGGGCGTGGAGGTGCGAACATGGGAGCAGGCAAACCCAACTATTGACCCAAGGCATGATTGGAGACTGATTCATATAATGCTATAAGTTCGAGGTGCGCACTTGTGAAAGTGTCGCGGACTTTATCACACCATAAGCGGAGGACATAAGCCCTAGTGTGTTTGGCGTACCAAGATACTGCAGGTGCAACATGTAAATAAATGAACATATATATATATATATATATATATATATATATATATATATATATATATATATATATATATATATATATAGTAAAATAATACATTATAGGCAAAAAGTGCTGCATTTTATTCGAGAAGATATGTATACTCGCTGCGGAATGATACAAATAGTCACGGAAAGCAAAAGTTGGGCGAATTAAAGCGTCTCCCTCTAAAGGGTAGGCGCGGAATGTTGTATTTTAACAAATTTAATGCTCGTGATGGAGACCACTGAGTGTTAAATCGCGGCCTTTGTCCTTCCTGGCTGTTGCATCATGAGTTCGGCGGGTTCACCGCGGACTGAATTCTATATAAAAAGAAAAATAAAAGAAAAAGCGACACACTTAGGGCCCTGGTGTGGTCGAACCGCACTCTGGAGTGCTGTGTGGTTGTGCCCTTCCCCTATGCCCATGGTATCTCCGGCGTAATTATATCTGTGAGAGTTTGTCTTGCAATTTTGCGAGGGCTGGGGTTGGGGCCGCATTGCTCTGGCGATGCGCGAGCGTGCGCGGGTGGTCTTAGTTGATGTTGCTCCGGTAGCGTTTGGTGCGTGTCCGGTCGTTTAACGGCGGACTCGAAATTGCCGCAAAGGCTGCTCTGTACTTCTGCGCGAGGCGATGCTATGTTCCTCCGTTCGGAGGAGCGTTCCATGTTTCCATTGACCGTGATGACTCCACGAGGGCACTGCATCTTGAGCTTAAGGTATGCATAATGCGGCACCGCGTTGAACTTTACAAGCGTGGTTACGTCCGAGCAGGCGTGATAGCGCTGCGAGCGGGACTATGTCGAAGATTAACTCCTCGCTTGAATTATCCGGGATCGAAGACCACTTCGATTGTGGCGAGCACAGCCAATTGGCCTCGACACCTGGTATGGCGCCTTTGAAGGTACGTCGTTGTAGGTTTAATCCTTGAGGGTCTATGCCCATCTTGAGCCTTTGTATCACGATAAGCAGGTTCGAGCTCTGCCGCCATCCATCGGGACTCTCGTGAGGTGAAATCCCTCAGCGATTGGGTCTAAAACCAATGCGGCCCGAATCCGCCATGGCGGATCTTGGTCGGATGGTCTCTTCGATCGAAAGTGATCGGGCAAGAAGGACCATGGGTTGAATTTTTGAGGCGTGGCTCCATCGGCGTATCGTCCCTTAGTGCGCTTCGCTCCCTCTTGGGAATATCGTTGCGCATATCATATTTACCGTCCGAACTTGAGGAATCCCTTTTGTCCTCTGTTGTTCGTGCCGGTCTCTTCCTCGTCATATTTGTGTAGCCCCTTGTCATCCTTTGTTCGGTGATTAATTTGCACCGCACCTTGAATACCAAACAATCTCTGTTGGTATGGTTAGCTGGCTTTCGAGAGTTCCATGTATTTGACAAGGCGGTCGAGTATTCGGTCCAAATTGGGCCCGAGTGGTTCTTTTGAATGGCTTCTTCCGTTGACCGGGTTTAGAGCCTCGGAATCCGGCGTTGACTGCCGTATCCTCATTCTTTGTCGCCGTTAATCGGGCGTTTGTTTTTGTTTGGCGCAACCTGCCATTGCGGTCCTTGGTATCCGGACTGCCAGCGTTTTCTTTGAGGTTGTTCTGCGGCGAGCCAGCTATCCTCTCCCGCCTGAAGCGGGTCATGAGAGATGTGCGGGCTGCCATGGATTCGCCCTCTCCTGTCCTAGGTGTCGGGCCAGCCACTTTCGTCGCGGATGTTATGTTTGAAGGCAGCGAGTGCCTCTACATCCGGACGGTCGGCGATTTGATTTTTCTTTGTTAAGAACCGTGTCGAGTGCTGGCGATTCGTCACAGCTGCTTTGGATTATGTGGCTTAGGTCATCTGCGTCCGGTGGTCGCACATCGTGCCACTGAAGTTGTCGAGAATCGGCTTCCGGGTCTTCCAACATCAATTGACTCTACGTGGGTGGCTGTTAAGCCAATGCGAGCTAGTCCTTTAAGCAGGCGGGAGATATTTGATGGCGTGAAGATGCGTCGCGCGGACCATGTGTATATGGAGGAGATAATCCTCAATCCAGGACGCGGATCTGCATTGTGCCATCGTGGGATTCGATATTAGCAGGTTTGAACCCGAGGATTTGATGATCCATTACTTCGTCGGTGAAGCATAGTGGGTGTGCTGGCGCCTGCGTATGTTGAGCAATATCGGCAGCGTACTTCGAGAAGGCGTTATGCGCTGTGTTCGGCCCGGCGGGAGTAGTTGTATCGGTGCGGCGGTATTAAATGCGTGGGTGGTAGGCGTCCACGTGATCCATAGATAGATCTGGATTGTCTTGCCTTGTCCTCAATATATCTCGCCAAGTCGGTGCGTTCCCGTGGCTTCCTGCTTTTAAGCGATGCCGAGTCTGCGGTTTTGAGTGGAGGCTTGCACGCCCTCTCTATCAGCGCGCCCGAGGTGGTCGGTCTGCCGTATTGTGCTTGTTGGTGATGCTGCCTCCTCTAATCGGGAGCAACTTGCGTTTTAGGTAACTTTTGGAGGCGTTGAGTTCATACTCTTGACGCGAGGACCTCGGTCCATCTCACCGGCGATGTAGTCTTGATCAGCTTGAAGCTGTTGTTGCTTTTCTTTAGGCTGTTTGCGTGGCCATTAGCCTGCGTCTGAAGCAGCTCTTGTTACGTGGGATCCTCGAGCACGGCCAATTCATCGTCGCCGAGGCTTGCCTCGTCTCGGGAGGAGGTAAGTAATTGTCATCCTCGACCTCTTCATCGCCACCCTCTCACGAGCAGCTTGTGCCTCCTCCTGCGCTGGATCGTCTTTGGAGGAGTTGTCTTCGGCACTTTACGGGGTGTTATTATCTCTGTGCGGAATCTCCATTCTTCTTGCCGTGGCGGAGATTTAGGCGGCGCCCGGCGGCGTCGGCGCTTGGGCTGTTCTTTAAGGAATCGGCCTCCTTGCTTCTTCGCCGTCCCCATCTTTTGGGGTGTCCACCATGTATATGTATCGTATGGCGAGGTGGTTTCCGGTGTCCTGTAAGCACTGGTTCTTAGTAGTCTCGGCATCGTAATCCGTTACCGTCGATGTCTTGAATCGTGGTCGAATCGTCCGGTTAAATAAATCGGCGGTGGAGTGCGAAGTGGGTGGTGTGTGGGATCTGAATTTCTTACGTCATCCGCGTCCCAACCCGTCTGGCGTGTAGTTCGGCGAGGCTCTCGGATAGCGAGAGATGCTTGATGAATTTATGATATCGTGCGAAGAAGCAAGTGCTGAAAAGATGTCCTGACGGTGAATTCCATGATCGGCGTAATCGGATTCGGTGGCGGTAGCGCGGGAGGTTCGAGTCGGCGAGAGTCCGGCACCTCGGAGTCATGGGCTTTCGTGAGACAAGGTAAGTGTTCGGCTCCATCACCGTAGGAATTACGGCTCCCAAAGGCGGTGTCCAGCCATCCGTCCTCGATTCAGCGATCGGCTCCGGACTATAGTCGGGCCGGATTCGATGTCTTGACCTCAAGGGGCTGTCGGTGGCGAGTTAGGTCATGCCCATCGTGACAGCAGCGGCACGCTGGTACGTGGCTCGAGATCCGCCGAGGATCAAGTCCCGCGGATATCGGCCGTGAAGTTTAGGCTTCAAACCTGACCTGTCGGCTAGGGCGTAGCTTTCGATCTGCTCGGATGGCCAAGGGAGTTGGCCCGCGATCGAAGCCGCCCGAATCTGAAGATCTGTCCGGGAAGAAAGGTCTCACCAGGACTGCGTCGTTGTTGATTGAAGAGGCCATCAAGCCTATCGGTGGCGACACGGAGGAACTCTCAATGAAAGCACCAATGTCGGTGTCAAAACCGGCGGATCTCGGGTAGGGGTCGAGCTGCGCGTCTAAGCGGATGGTAACGGGAGACAAGGACACGATGTTTACCCAGTTCGGGCCCTCTTGATGGAGGTAAAACCCTACGTCCTGCTTGATTGATATTGATATTGTGGATGGATGTTTACAAGAGTGGATCTACCACGAGATCAAGGAGGCTAAACCCTAGAAGCTAGCCTATGGTATGATTGTAGAGGGTTGTTGTGATTGTTGTCCTCGGACTAAAGCCATCCGGTTTATATAGAACCTTAGGAGAGGCTAGGGTTACATAGAGTCGGTTACAATGGTAGGAGATCTACATGCTCCGTGTCGCCAGCTGGCGCCTTCCACATGAGAAAGTCCCATCCGGACCACGGGGTGAAGTCTTCAATCTTGTATCCTCATAGTCTTGGAGTCCGGTCGATGATGATAGTCCGGCAAATGATAGTTGGCTGATGATGGTTGTAAAGCTATCTGGACACCCCTAATCAAGACTCCCTCGGTGCCCATAAGAGAAAATGATGTTGAATTACCACCGCTTACCTTGATAATGGTGCCATCATCCGTTACCGGTTTCTTGAGAGGGCCGAGCATGCCCTCTTGTGCCGACTAATTTTTTAACAGGGGCGGCGTCTTCTATATTCCGCTTCCTGCTCACACTCCTTCTTTAACTTTCAGGTAAGCGAAGATACTTCATAACCAACGAGAGAGGCCCGGGCCAGTATATGGGAGAGGAGCCGCTTCGCCTCCATTATAACGCCCGGATTCGATCGCCCGGTGTCGCCAGATTATTCGCCGTCGTTGCCATGTCAGTGCTGTGCGTGCTGCACTTTTCCATGTCATCATCTGCATTTTTATCATGTCATCATGTGCATTTCTTTTTGCATACGTGTTCGTCTCATGCATTCGAGCATTTTCCCGTTGTCCGTTTTGCAATCCGGCACTCCTATGTCTCCGCGCGCCCCTTTTACCTCTTTTCATGTATGCGGGTGTCAAGCGTTCTCGGAATGCCCGAGGTTTGTCAAGCGGCCTTGGTATAGCACGGTGAACCGCTGTCAAGTTTGAGGATCATTTGGAGGTCGTTTGGTACTCAGCAGTTAGCGGGGTAACATGAAAAGCCTCCTTCTCTTTGCAGCCCAATACCCTTCCAAAGTTGCCCAAACCCACCTAACTCCCTCCATGCTCTCGGTCGTTCGATCCACGATCGCGTGGCGCTCCGCACCTCATTTGGACTCTCCTAGCTCCCTCTACCTATAAATATGCACCCCCTCCAAAATCCGGGTCCCAAAACCCTAGCGTCTCCTCCTCGCTCATGCGCGGACATATCCGCTTGAAGCCGGCCGGACATGTCCGCCCGCCCCGCAGCCACCGCGCCTGCCCGCATGTGGCCACCGGCATGCCCGTCCAGCGTCCCGCCACTTGGGCTCGTTGGGACTTGCCAGCAGACCCGGCCCGCCAGCTGCCTCGGCCCGTGCCAGACTACGCCAGCCGCTTTGCGCATGCCCGGCCGGCGCCCTCCCGCCGCCGTCGCCTCCCCTCCGCCCGCGCCACCATGCCCACCGCTGTGCTACTTACCCGGGACCCTCGCCATGCCGCCCGCCGGGCGAAACACCCGCCGCCTTGCGCTTCGCCTGCGGCACTGCCTTCAGAATACTCAGGCCTCCTCCGCCGCCTCCTCCGGCCTCCCCTCGGCCGACTCCGGCGAAAGCATCGCCGGACCCCTCTCCGTCCGGGATCTGGGGAGTGGGATGAATCCACCACTCCCCGATCCAACGCCCTCGCCCGCCCGGATCTCCTGCGTCCGGGTCCTCCTCGTCCAGATTTCGGAGGTTGTTTTTCACTAAGTCCCGGAACACATTATCATGCCATATTCATCATGCCATAACTGTGCATCAAGTAGCTCCGTTTATGTCGTGTAATATGTCAATTGTTACGTCTCGAAGAGTAGATCATTTCATCTCATTGCATCATTTCATTTGAGCTCATCTTGATGCCCGAAATGCTGTTGGAAGAGTGCTATGTGATGTTAGTTTCTGTTCTTATCAGAACATGCACTTTTGTCATTTTGCCATGATTGATGTGTGCACCTATGACCTTGAGTCCTACATGTGTTTTGTAATATGCCATGCCATCTTTCCAGGGGTGTATGCCATGTATTTTTGTGATCTCTGTGGTGACTAGCACAAGCATGCAAACTAGGCTTCTGATGTTGTTGATTTCAGCCCTGTTTCTTTGATATTTTTATGCCATGTTAACTTGATGCTACTGAGAGATCCATGCATATTTTGAGATACTTCAGTAAGGATGTTTTGTTAAACATGTCTTGCTCTATCCATCCATGCCCTTGTTTGCAATTATGGAGTGCCATAGCTTGAGTCAATCGAGCTCTACTTTTGCTATAAAATGTTCCTGGCAGATTGTTTACATGTTATTCAATTTTGCCAGGGTTGTTGTAGTTGATCCGTGTATGCTATTATGTTGTTCTTGCCATGTATAGCTTCTATGCCATGTCTTCTTACTGTTGGTTGCCTTTCCATGCCATGTATTGCTCTGTGGTGAGTGGTTCAAGCTCACCAACATGCCTACTTATCGTTGTTTCTGCCATGTATGAATCTGTAATATAACTTGCCATGTTTACATGGGTGCCATCATATTTTAGATCCTTTTTGGCTCATGGTCACTAAGGACTTTTGTTCTATGCTTTAGTAGATTCATGCCATGCCTTTGTTTGCCATGATAAGTTCCTGTAACATGTTGTTTGATAGCTCTAAACATTGCAACTTTGATGTTATTTACTCAATGTCTGAAGCTATTTATTATTTGCAATCTTGCCATGTCATTTTGAGCATGTTCTAGTGATTTACTGGAGATAGCTCAGTGTTCATGTTTTGTCATGCTTTACCTGTACATCATGCCCATGCCTTTTGTTCTCATGTTGAGATGCTGTAGCATGTTGTTTTGATGCTTGCAATATGCCTAATTCTGTTTTTGGACAGATTGTTGCTATAACTTGTATAGGGTGTATGTGTTGAACCGTTGCTCCGTTTTGAGTGTGCTCTATATGAAACTTGCTTGATTTTGCATGTAGTTTCATATTATCATATTGCATCCTTGTTTTGAGGTGTTTGCTTGATGTTTGTATGCATTTTGCATCAATGCCATGTTTAACTTGTTTTGCTCATATCTTCTAGCCGTAGCTCGAATCTAATGAACTTTATATGTAACTTGACTAGAATTTCGTGTAGATCATCGTGGTGCATCTTAACTTGCTGTTTAACAACTTGAACATAAGGTTTATTCAGATCTGGACCAATTTCGAAATTTGCATATGAGGACTTCTGGAATTGTTCTATATTGTTTCGGCCTCATTTAAACTTGCTTTGATGTGTTGTTCTTGTTTGCATCATCTCTTGCCATGAGTAGCTTCATCTAGCTTTGTCATGCATCATGCTTGTTGTGCATCATGTCTTGTTCATGTGGTGTGTTTACTATGTTTGTGCTTCTTCTTGTTAGTTCTGTTTACGTTGCGATCGTGAGGATTCGTTAAATTCGCTTGGTTGCTTCATCCGTTCGTCTTCTTCATGGACTCGTTCTTCTTCCTTGCGGGATTTCAGGCAAGATGACGCTTCACCTGGATCTCACTACTATCATTGCTATGCTAGTTGCTTCGTTCTTTCGCTATGTTGCGCTACCTATCACTTCTTTGCTCAAGCCATCCCAAATTGCCATGAACCTCTAACCTTTTCACCTTTCCTAGCAAACCGTTGTTTGGCTATATTCCGCTTTGCTCAGCCCTCTTATAGCGTTGTTAGTTGCGGTGAAGATGAAGTTTGTTCCTTGTTGGAACATGGAGATGTTGTTCCTTGTTGGAACATGTTTACTTGTTGGGATATCACAATATATCTTATTTAATTAATGCATCTATATACTTGGTAAAGGGTGGAAGGCTCGGCCTTATGCAGTGTTTTGTTCCACTCTTGCCCTAGTTTAAAATCATATCGGTATTATGTTCGGTTTTGCGTCCCTAGCGGTCGGGTGATTTATGGGACCCCTTGATGATTCGCTTTGAATAAGACTTTTCGACAAGGCCCAACATTGGTTTTACCATTTGCCTCACCTGCCACCCTTTTCCCTTGGGTTTCCGGAGCCCAAGGGTCATCTTTACCCCCACCCCGGGCGATTCTTCTCGTAAGTGCTGGTCAAACCATCGGCTTACCATCAGGTCACCCAGAGCAACTCTGAGGTTCGCCTGTTCGGATCTTTGGACAATCGGTGTGCCACGAGAGCGAGATATGTGCAGCTCCTATCAGGTTGTCGGCACATTCGGAGCGCTTCTTAGTCTTGTTTATTCTTTGTGGAAATGTCTTGTGGCAGGATTCGGGACTGATCGGGTCTTCCGGGAGAAGAATATCCTTCGTTGATCGCGAGAGCTTATCATGGGCTAAGTTAGGACACCTGCGAGTATAAACTTTCAAGAGCCGTGCCGTGATTATGTGGCAGATGGGAATTTGTTAATATCCGGTTGTAGTAAACTTAAAGCAAACTCTTCTAAAATACACCAACAGTATGCGTAACCGTGAGTGTCTCTTTTGGGGTTGATCGAGAGGAGAACACGGTTTACAGGTTATGTTTGGCGTAAGTAGGAGTTCAGGATCACTTCTTGATCATTACTAGTTGACGACCGTTCCTTTGTTTCTCTTCTCGCTCTCATTTGCGTATGTTAGCCACCATATATGCTTAGTCGCTGCTGCAACCTCACCACTTTACCCCTTCCTTTCCCATTAAGCTTTGCTAGTCTTGATACCCATGGTAATGGGATTGATGAGTCCTCGTGGCTCTGATTACTACTACCACCAGATTCTTGGTACAGGTTTGCGATGATCATGGCGTGAGGCGATGTTTGCTTGTGTTGGAGTTCTTCTTACTTCTTCTTCTTTGATCGAGGGATAGGTTCGAGTCGGCAGCCTGGGCTAGCGGGAGGTGGATGTCGTTTGAGTTTCTGCATTTTGATCTTGTATGTCTGATGTTGATGTATTCTTGTGGCATTTGTGCCTTATGTATGTATCCCCATCTATTATGTAATGTTGATGTAATGATATCCACCTTGCAAAAGCGTCTCAATATCGGGTCTATCCTTGGTGGGACCGTCGAGTTCCTTTGGATAGAATTAGCATATATAGGCGTGACAAGTTGGTATCGAGCCTCGACCGACCCTAAGGCCCCTTGATTGATCGTGTAGTTTGGCCGTTGTTGAGTCTAGAATAAAACTGATTTGGGAGTCTAGTTATATCGAGTAGGAATTCTTTTTACTCCTCGGTCCTTAAATGCTCTGGTGAGAAATCTTGGCGTAGGTGTTTTGAATTACTCCTCTTCCCCTTCAAATTTTTTTCTTTAGGTCACGCATGATTGGTTTTTCGATCGTTGTTCCTCAGCTCTTTTCATCCGGTGCATTTCTCGTCAAATGATTTCGAGCCCTCTTCATCTTTGCAAGTTCAATCCTCGATTCTTCCTCGTCGTTGTTTTTCCTTGTCCAGAAGTTGTCCTTGTTTTTCCACCCTCCCCCCTTTTTCTTCTGGAACCGAGTCCGTAATTGAGTATCCATCCTACTCGTCTGCGAAGTCTTTGCTTTCTTTCCTCAATGATTTCAACCGGTGTTTCCTCTTCAAGATATTAGTCTTTTCCCTTCAAGTTGCTCTTTGTTTTCCGCCCTCCACCCTTTTTCTTCCCGGAGTTTGCCTCTCTCCCGACCATCAATTTCATTAGTGTGGAGCCTCTTCAGTCTTTAGCCAATTATTTCAACGGTGAATTCTCGTCTCATTCGTCATTCTTCATCCCTTTCTTTTTCGGTGCACTCAATTCAAGTTTTTGGGTTGATCATATTCTTTTCCTTGAAGTGTTCTTTTTTTGCTCGTTAGCCTCTACGCAGTTTATCCTTAGGAGTGCTCAAGTTATCTCGGGAGATTGTATGCGTGTTCTAATTAATTCGAGGTTGTCACCTCATTCAAATATTTCAGTTGTTCGGTGCATCATCATATCTTCATCATCCCTTTCCAGCGGTTGTTATCTCTTGAGTGGGCCCTAACCCACGAGGTCTTTTCCAGGATCTTACGACTCTTCTAATTCTTCCGAGTTATTCTCAATTCTTTTCAAGTGTGGCGTAGAATGAATTTCATCAGTCCATGCCTTTTCAAGATCGATTTCAAATCATTTCATTGTTGGCTCAACCTCTTCATTTCCGGAGTACCTCAACAATTTTGATGGTGTTTCTCATCGTCATTCTCAACTTTGAAGATCGAAGAAGAGTTTTCCTCTAAATCTTGTCCGTTCCCGGAGATTCATGGTGCTAGCTCGATGTTATCCTATCTAGTTGTTTCAGTTGTGCAATTCTTTCACATCCATCGGAGTATTTCAGAGTTGATTTCTATTTCTTTTCTCGAAGGCCATCATTCGAGTTATCGTTCTCTATTTATTCTGGTGCTTCGTTCAAGTATTCTTCTATCGATTAAATGAATCTCTTTGTTCTCTTACATTTTAATTCCCTCAAGTATCTTCGTGCTTCTCTAATTCTTCCGGTGATTCATTCTCTTTCATCAGTCATTTTGAATCCTTCTGGTGGTTAGTTCAAGATTCTTTTCCTTGATTATCATTTAAATCCATTAGTTCTTTTCAATCCTACGGTGGTTCATGAAGACCTTCTCAAGTTTGCGATATGTCACTTCTCAATCCTTTTCAAGAAGAATAAGTAGTATGCAAAATCCATTGCTTGTCATCAATTTAATTTGATGAAGGATAAGCATACAATAAATCTTATTCTTATTTCATCCAAAGTGATTAATCCTTTTCTTGGAGTTTGTTCTTGATGAATAAATTCTAGTTCCAAGTGTTTTCATCTTTTTTTTCCGGAGTTCAAATTTCCTCGGTCATTTCGTTGGAACCTCCATCTAAATCATCATAAAGGCTTAATCTTATTCTTTCATCCTTCATTTCTATCTCATCATCCTTTTATTCTGCGGGTTCTTCATGGTGGTTCTTCATGATTTAATTCATTCTTCAAGAGTTCATCAAGATTTTGTTGGTGGAATTCAAGTATCTTTCTTCTCGCGTCTCGAAGTGTAATTAATTCTCCGTATTCTTTTGAAGTGGAGTTTTGCATTTCTTCGTTCTTCTAAGCTAGTAAATCATTTCCGTTTGTGGCTGGTTGTCACCTCATAATTTTGAGATGTTTCCATAAGTCCACAAACAAGCTTATTCTTTTCGTTGTTGATTTTCTCAACAACTCCGTTCAATCCTTCCTTCTAAGTTCTTTTCATTCAATTTTTTCCAATTCTTAGGAGGTATTCGTTGTTTATCTCGTCAAATGTCATCCCATCTTATGAGGTTCATGTTCTATTCTTTCCTTGTTCAGCCGTTGTGCTGCCTAAATTCTTTCGGTCTTATTCGTTTCTTTTCTCATTCTAACCACTCCGGTTAGAGCAGGTTCTTCATAGTCTATCTGATTCTCGTGAGCTTTCGATTCTCGTCTTTCTTGTCGTTCCTCTCTTCTTCTAAGTGTGCTCTCGATTCTTTGCTTCTTCTCTTGAGTTCTTGTTTCACCTCATCCCTTTTCCCTTCCGTCTCGGTCCTAAGATCTCGGGGCAGAGATCTCTTATTAGTGGAGGAGTGTTATAGCGCCCGGATTCGATCGCCGGTGTCCTTGAGTTATTCGCCGTCGTTGCCATGTCATGTGCTTGCGTGTTGCACTTTGCCATGTCATCATCTGCATTTTATCATGTCATCATGTGCATTTCATTTTGCATACGTGTTCGTCTCATGCATCCGAGCATTTTCCCCGTTGTCCGTTTTGCAATCCGGCACTCCTATGTCTCCGGCGCCCCTTTTACCTCTTTTCATGTGCGGGTGTTAAGCGTTCTCGGAATGCCCGAGGTTTGTCAAGCGGCCTTGGTATAGCACCGGTGAACCGCTTTGTCAAGTTTGGATCATTTGGAGTCGTTTGGTACTCAGCAGTTAGCAGGGTAACATAAAAAGCCTCCTTCTCTTTGCAGCCCAACACCCTTCCAAAGTGGCCAAAACCCACCTAACTCCCCTCCATGCTCTCGGTCGTTCGATCCACGATCGCGTGGCGAGCTCCGCACCTCATTTGGACTCTCCTAGCTCCCTCTACCTATAAATATGTACCCCCTCCAAAAAATTCGGTCCCGAAAGCCTAGCATCTCTCCTCACTCGCCGGTGAACATGTCCGCCGGCCGGACATGTCCGCCCGCCCACAGCCACCCAGCACTGCCATGGCAGTGGCCATGCCATCGCGCCGTCAGCCCTTGCGCCCGCCATGCGTGCAGCCGCAGCAGGCCGGCGACCCGCCGGCTGCTGGCCCGTGCGACATTCCGCCGCCAGCCTGCACCTGCCGCCCGGCCCGGTCCGCCGCCCGCCCGTCGCCTCCCCCCTCACGCCCACCGCGCCACCAGCTGCTTTCGCCAGCCGCCAGCCAGGACTCCCTCTCTCCATGCGCCCGGCCCACGAGCAACCGCCCGCCATTGCTCGCTTCGCCTCCTCCGGAAGCCTCCCTCGGCCAACTCCGGCGAGCCTCGCCGGACCCTTCTCCGTCCGGATCTGGGGGAGTCGGATGAGATCCACCACTCCCCGATCAGCGCCCTGCGCCCCCGCCCGGATCTCCTGCGTCCGGGTCCTCCTAAATCCCGTTTTCGGAGGTTGTTTTTTTCACTAAGTCCCGAAATTTGCACATTATCATGCCATATTCATCATGCCATAACTCTGCATCCGTAGCTCCGTTTGTGCGTGTAATATGTCAATTGTTAGCCTCGAAGAGTAGATCATTTCATCTCATTGCATCATTTTCATTTGAGCTCATCTTGATGCCCTAAATGCTGTTGGAAGAGTGCTATGTGATGTTAGTTTCATTTCTTATCGAGAACATGCACTTTTGTCATTTTGCCATGATTGATGTGTGCACCCTATGAACTTGAGTCCTACATGTGTTTTGTAATATGCCATGCCATCTTTCAGGGGTGTATGCCATGTATTTTTGTGATCTCTGTGGTGACTAGCACAAGCATGCAAACTAGGCTTCATGATGTTGCTGATGTTTATTACTGTTTTCTTGATATTTTTATGCCATGTTAACTTGATGCTACTGAGAGATCCATGCATATTTTGAGATACTTCAGTAAGGATGTTTTGTTAACATATGTCTTGCTCTATCCATCCATGCCCTTGTTTGCAATTATGGTGTGCCATAGCTTGAGTCAATCGAGCTCTACTTTTGCTATAAAATGTTTCTGGCTTGATTGTTTACATGTTATTCAATTTTGCCAAGGTTGTTGTAGTTGATCCGTGTATGCTATGATGTTGTTCTTGCCATGTATAGCTTCTATGCCATGTCTTCTTACTGTTGGTTGCCTTTCCATGCCATGTATTGCTCTGTGGTGAGTGGTTCAAGCTCACCAACATGCCTACTGTCGTTGTTCACGCCATGTGAATCTGTAATATAACTTGCCATGTTTACATGGGTGCCATCATATTTTCTGATCCTTTTGGCTCATGGTCAGTAAGGACTTTTGTTCTATGCTTTGAGTAGATTCATGCCATGCCTTTGTTTGCCATGATAAGTTCCTGTAACATGTTGTTTGATAGCTCTAAACATTGCAACTTTGATGTTATTTACTTAATGCAGAAACTGTTATTATTTGCAATCTTGCCATGTCATTTTGAGCATGTTCTAGTGATTTCTGGAGATAGCTCAGTGTTCATGTTTTGTAATGCTTTACCTGTACATCATGCCCATGCCTTTTGTTCTCATGTTGAGATGTTGTGTAGCATGTTGTTTTGATGCTTGCAATATGCCTAGTTGCTGTTTTGGACAGATTGTTGCTATAACTTGTATAGGGTGTGTGTTGAACCGTTGCTCCGTTTTGAGTGTGCTATATATGAAACTTGCTTGTTTTTGCATGTAGCTTCATATTATCATGTTGCATCCTTGTTTTGAGGTGTTTGCTTGACGTTTGTATGCATTTTTCATCAATGCCATGCTTATCTTGTTTTGCTCATATCTTCTAGGCGTAGCTCGAATCTAATAGAACTTTATATGTAACTTGACTAGAATTTCGTGTAGATCATCGTGGTGCATCTTAACTTGCTGTTTAACAACTTGAACATAAGGTTTATTCAGATCTGGACCAATTTCAGAAATTTGCATATGAGGACTTACAGAATTGTTCTATGTTGTTTCGGCCTCATTTAAACTTGCTTTGATGTGTTGTTCTTGTTTGCATCATCTCTTGCCATGAGTAGCTTCATGTAGCTTTGTCATGCATCATGCTTGTTGTGCATCATGTCTTGTTCATGTGTGGTGTGTTTACTATGTTGTGTTGCTTCTTCTTGTTAGTTCTGTTTACGTTGCGATCGTGAGGATTAGTTCGTCTACGCTTGGTTCAGCTTCATCATTCGTCTTCTTCATGGACTCGTTCTTCTTCCTTGCGGGATTTCAGGCAAGATGACCGCTTACCTGGATCTCACTACTATCATTGCTATGCTAGTTGCTTCGTTCTATCGCTATGTTGCGCTACCTATCACTTGCTGCTCAAGCCATCCCAAATTGCCATGAACCTCTAACCTTTGCACCTTTCCTAGCAAACCGTTGTTTGGCTATGTTACCGCTTTGCTCAGCCCCTCTTATAGCGTTGTTAGTTGCAGGTGAAGATGAAGTTTGTTCCTTGTTGGAACATGGAGATGTTGTTCCTTGTTGGAACATGTTTACTTGTTAGGATATCACAATATCTCTTATTTAATTAATGCATCTATATACTTGGTAAAGGGTGGAAGGCTCGGCCTTATGCCAGTGTTTTGTTCCACTCTTGCCGCCTAGTTTCCGTCATATCGGTATTATGTTCCCGGATTTTGCGTCCCTAACGCGGTCGGGTGATTTATGGGACCCCCTTGACGGTTCGCTTTGAATAAGACTCCTCCAGCAAGGCCCAACATTGGTTTTACCATTTGCCTCACCTATGCCCTTTTCCCTTGGGTTTCGGAGCCAAGGGTCATCTTATTACCCCACGACCGCCTCCACCCCTCGCGTCAAGGGGGGCCGGGTGGGAAAAAGGGACCCGTCGAGGCTCGGGCGCCCGCCCTCCGGACTTTCCCGGGACTCCAAACAGAACCCGATGGTTGGGTCCGGGCCCTTGATCAAAGGCAAAACCGTGGCCGGGCGGCTTCCCCAACCCGGGGCCGGGCAATTTGTTGGGCTGGGCCTTCCCATCGAAAAACACCACACTTTATAGTGGGTGTTGGGGAAAAAGGGTGGCCAAAAACCTTTATGGGTTTGGGAAAGAAAAATATAATGTAATACCATGGGACCGTTTTTTTTTAAAATTATGGGGGTTGAAAAAATTTGTCAAATGGGGCGGCCCGGACCCCCCGCTCCCCCCCCCCCCCAAAAAAAAAAGACAAAGGGTGGTAAACCACTTTTTTGTACCTTTAAAAAGGATTTGGTTGCGACAAAAATAACAAAGGATAACATGGGTGCTGGGGGCCCGAGCGGTGGCGACCACGAAGGGGGCGTGTCTGGCGGCAAATCCGGACCCCCGAATGGGGGGGGAAAAGCAGGGGCGGGTGGCGGTGGTTACAAGACTCCGGCTCTCATGGAAAAAAGCATGAGTTTGGGCGTGACTCAAAAACTTCGAGTCGGCTTGCCTCGGCTCAAATTAAAACCGCCAAGGGGCCCATAAGTCCCCCGGAGGTTGAATTGATGGAAGATAGCGGGGGTGGCTTTTCATAAAAGCAAGCATGTGAATGTAAATTCGGTTACTTACGGTTCGGAGCTCTCGGGCGTTTGCAGATCTGCCTCCGGGCGTGCGTCGCCGCATTCTAAGGGGGGGCTCAGGGAAAGGTCTTGGTCTCGTATCTTTGGGCCGGCCATCGTGCCCCGACCGGTAAGAGTGGTCGAACTTCCAAGGTGGCGAGCAGGCCGAAGGGCCTCATAGTCCGGTTGTGGCTGGAGAGGCCATGCAAGGAACTCCGGACTCGTCACGGTGGTGGATCGTGCCCCGGTGGAGGTTATCAAGCGCTCCCTTTGTATTGAAGGTGCTCGTCGGGCCCTTGCCCCGCAAAAGGTGCTGGGGCAAATGGATGCGGGGCTAATCACGGCACCACCGGGGCAAGAGCATCCCGAACTTTACTATAAGGCTGTCGAAGGGTGCCCGCAAGATTGCGGAATAGTGCCCGGGGATGTAATTTTTAGTGTGCGTATTTATCTGCGCTGAAAACTTTGTTCATATCGCTAACCTTTTTAATTTAAAATATTACCTTCTCGGCCGTTTATTTGAGAGATGGCAAATTCTTAATCCAAGTCTGGGGGTTGGGATAAACTTGAGCACTCTTGTTCCCATTTTGGGTCCATCTGGGGGCGCTCAACACAACGAACAAAACAACGGACTTATAGTGCTTAACACTCTCCTTAGAAAATTCTATAATTTTAAATTTTGGGCCCTAGTATCGGAAGGCCGTTGGGTATCCGCCTTTCGGACATAATCCGAACTTTCGGCGGCGTGGTCTTTAAGGACCGAAAGGACCTCTCGAACAGCATCTCGCCTTATCATGCCGGTCAGTTTTAGCTTTCTCCGGGCGTTAACCGGCTCAAAGGCCATCCGTGGTTTCCAGTCTACCTTAGCGATAGAGCGGGCGTAAGGTGCGAACATGGGGCGGGCAAACCAACTATTGACCCAAGGCATGATTGAGCTGATTCATATAATGCTATAAGTTGGGTGCCGCAGTGAAAGTGTCCGGACTTTATCACACCATAAGCGGAGGACATAAGCCCCTAGTGTGTTTGGCCGTACCAAGTTAGTGCAACATTTAAATGAATATATATATATATATATATATATATATATATATATATATATATATATATATATATATATATATAAAAAATCAATTATAGGCAAAAGTTGCATTTTATTGAAGATATGCTATCGTCGAATGATACAAAAGGCAAAAGCAAAAGGTTGGGCAATTAAAGCGTCTCCCTCAGGGTAGGCGCGGAATGTTGTATTTTAACAAATTTAATGCTCGTGATGGAGACCACAGAGTGTTAAATCGCCTTTGCCTTCCCGGCTGTTGCATCATGAGTTGGCGGTTCCCGCCGGTGGTTCTGTATAAAAAAAAAATAAAAAAAAAAGGGACAGGGCCCTGGTGTGGTCGAACCCCTCTGGGTCTGGGGTTGTGCCCCCCTTGCCCATGGTATCTCCGGGTAATTATATCTGTGGTTTGTCTTGCAATTTTCAGGGTGGGGGGGCCGCTCTTCGGCGTGCGGGCGTGCGGTGGTCTTGTTGATGTTGCTCCGGGGTTTGGTCGTTCCGGTGTTTAACCGGTCGAAATCTTGGGCTGCTCACCCCGCGAGCGTGTATGTTCCTCCGTTGGAGGGCGTTCCGTGTTTCCATTGACGTGATGACTCCGAGGGGGCATCTTGAGCTTAAGGTATGCATAATGCGGCCGCGTTGAACTTTACGCGGGTTCGTCGAAGGCGTGATAGCGCTTGAGCGGGACTATGTCGAATTAACTCCTCGGAAATTATCCGGGATCGAAGACCACTTCGGTGTGGCGAGCACATTGGCCTCGACACGGTATGGCGCCTTTGAAGGTTCGTTGTAGGTTTAATCCTTGAGGGTCTATGCCCATCTTGGCCGATCTTAAAGGGGTTGACTCTGGCCTCCATCGGGACTCGTGGTGAAATCCCTCAGCGATTGGGTCTAAAACCAATGCCCGAATCCGCCATGGCGGATCTGGTCGGATGGTCTCTTGATCGAAAGTGATCGGGCGAGGACCATGGGTTGAATTTTGAGGCGGTGGCTCCATCGGGTATCGTCCCTTAGTGCCTTTCGCTCCCTCTTGGGAATATCGTTCGTATATTTTACCGTCCGAACTTGGGGAATCCCTTTTGTCCTCTTTGTTGGGCCGGTCTCTTCCTCGTCATTTTTGTGGCCCTTGTCCTTTTTCGGGATTAATTTGCCTTGAATACCAAACAATCTCTGTTGGTATGGTTAGGCGGCTTTTAGAGGTTCCATGTATTTGACAAGGCGGTGATATTGGTCCAAATTGGGGGCCCAGTGGTTCTTTTGAATGGCTTCTTGTTGACGGGTTTGGACCTCGGAATCCGGCGTTGGCCGTATCCTCATTCTTTTCGCCGTTTGGGCGTTTGTTTTGTTTTAACGCCTTTGCCATTGCGGTCCTTGGTATCCGGACTGCGGCGTTTTTTTGGGGTTGTTCTCGGCCAGGCCATATCCTCTCCCGCCTGAAGCGGGTCATGAGGAATGTGGGGCTGCCATGGATTTCGCCTTCTCCTCCTGGGTGCCGGGCCAGCCACTCGTCGCGGATGTTATGTTTGAAGGCAGCGAGTGCCTCTACCGGACGGTCGGCGATTTGATTTTTCTTTGTTAAAACCGTGTCCGGTTCTGGCGATTAAATCAGCTGCTGGATTATGTGGCTTGGTCATCTGCGTCGGTTGGTCCCTTTCGTGCCCGAAGTTGTCGAGAATCGGCTTCGGGTCTTCCAACATCAATTGACTTTCGGGAGGCTGTTAAGCCAATGCCGGTGGTCCTTTAAGCGGCGGGAGATATTTGATGGCGTGAAGATCGTGGCCCTTTGAAATGTGTATATGGAGGATAATCCTCAATCCGGACCCGGGGGTTGTTGTGCCATCGTGGATTCGATATTGCGGGTTTGAACCCTTGATTTGATGATCCATTACTTCGTCGGTGAAGCATAGTGGGTGTCGGGCCTCTTATTGAGCAATATCCGGCGTGGCTTTCGGAAGCGTTATCGCTGTTTGGCCCGGCCGGAGTAGTTGTATCCGGTGCGGCGGTATTAAATGTGGGTGGTTAATCCACGTGATCCATAGATAGATCTGGATTGTCTTGCCTTGTCCTCAATATATCTACCCAAGTCGGGCGTTCCCGTGGCTTTCCTGCTTTTAAGCGGATGCGAGGCGGTTTTGGTGGAGGCTTGCCGCCTCTCTCCGCGGCCCACGGGTGGTGTCTCGATTTGCGCTGGTTGATGCTGCCTCCTCCTTCCCGGGGGAACTTGCGTTTTGGGTAACTTTTGGAGGGCGTTGAGTTCATACTCTTGACGCGAGGACCTCGGTCCATCTGTCGGATGGGTCTTGATCGGCTTAAGGCTGTTGTTGCTTTTTCTTTAGGCTGTTTGCCGTGGCCATTGCCCTGCGTCGAAGCAGCTCTTGTTCGGGATCCTCGGGCCAGGCAATTCATCGTCAGCGGGCCTTGCCCGTCTCCGGGAGGAGGTAAGTAATTGTCATCCTCGACCTCTTCATCGCCCCCTCTCCCGAGGGCTTTGCCTCCTCCTGCGCTGGATCGTCTTTGGAGGAGTTTCTTCGGCACTTTACGGGGTGTTATTTCTCTTCGGAATCTCCATTCTTCCGTGGCGGATTTAGGCCCGGCCGGCGTGGGCGGGCTGTTCTTTAAGGAATCGGCCTCCCTGCTTCTTCGCCGTCCCCATCTTTTGGGGTGTCCACCATGTATATTTATGGCGGTGGTTTCGGTGTCCTGTGAAGCCTTTGGTTCTTAGTATCTCCGGCATTTATCGTCGATGTCTTGGTCGTGGTATCGTCGGTTAAATTCGGCGGTGGGTCGAAGTGGGTGGGTGTGGGATCTGAATTTCTTCGTCATCCGCGTCCCAACCGTCTGGCGTTTGGCCAGGCTCTCGGATAGCGAGATGCTTCAATGAATTTATGATATCCCGGAAGGAGCAAGTCTGAAAAGATGTCCCGGGTGAATTCCATGATCGGGTTCGGATTCGGTGGCGGGGGCGGGAGGTTAGTCGGGGTCCGGCACCTCGGTCATGGGTTTCGTGGACAAGGTAAGTGTTGGCTCCATCACGAAAATTCGGCTCCCGCGGTGTCCACCATCCCCTCGATTGGCGTCGGCTCCGGACTATGAGTCGGGCGGATTTTCTTGACCTCAAGGGCTGTCCGTGGCGAGTTAGGTCATGCCCATCGTGCAAGCCCCTGGTTGTCGGATCCCGAGATCAAGTCCCCCGGATTCGGCCGTGAAGTTTAGGCCAAACCTGACCCGGCTAGGGGTAACTTCGATCTCTCGATGGCCAGGAGTTGGGGTCGAAAGCCCGAATCTGGTCTGTCCGGAAGAAAGGTCTCACCCGGCTGCGTCGGTTGTTGAAGAGGCCATCAAGCCTATCGGTGGCGACAGGAGGAACTCTCAATAACACCAATTGTCAAAACCCGGATCTCGGTAGGGGTCCCGGCGTGCGTCTGCGGATGGTAACGGGAGACAAAGGGACCCGATGTTTACGGTTGGGCCCTCTTGATGGAAGTAAAACCCTCGTCGCGATTGATATTGATATTGTGGATGTTTACAAGTGGATCTACCACGAGATCAAAGGCTAAACCTAGAAGCTAGCCTATGGTATGATTGTGGGTTGTTGTGATTGTTGTCCTGGACTAAAGCCATCCGGTTTATATAGACCGGGAGGGCTAGGGTTACATAGAGTCGGTTACAATGGTAGGAGATCTAATATCCGTGTTGGGCTGCCTTCCCCCAAGGAAAGTCCCATGGACAGGGTGAAGTCTTCAATCTTGTATCCTCATAGTCTTGGAGTCGGTCGATGATGATGTCCAAATGATAGTTCGGCTGATGATGGTTGTCGGCTATCGGACACCCCTAATCCAAGACTCCTCGGTGCCCATGAGAAAATGATGTTGAATTCCACCCGCTTACCTTGATAATGGTGCCATCATGTTACGTTTCTTGAGAGGGAGCATGCCCTCTTTGCCGACTAATTTTTTTACGGGGGCGTCTTCTATATTCCTTCCTGCTCCTTCTTTAACTTTGGTAAAAGAAATCTTCATAACAGAAAGGGGGGCAGTATGGGAGAGAGGGGGCGCTTCGCCTCCATTAAGCCGGATTGATCGCCCGGTGTCCCCGATTATTATCGTTGCCGTCATTGTTGCGTGCTGCCTTTTTCCATGTCATCATCGCATTTTATCATGTCATCATGTGCATTTCTTTTTGCATCGTGTTCGTCTCATGCATTGAGCATTTTCCCGTTGTCCGTTTTGCAATCCGGCCTCTATTCTCCGGCGCCCTTTTTACCTCTTTCTATGCGGGTGTCAAGCGTTCTCGGAATCCGGTTTGTCAAGGGCCTTGGTATGCAGTGAACCGCTGTCAAGTTCGGATCTTTGGGAATTTTGGTCTCAGATTAAGGGTCCCAACCCCTTCTTTTGCGCCCTACCCTTCAAAGTTGCCCAAAACCCTAACTCCCCTCCGCTGGTCGTTCGATCAGATCGGGTGGCCCCACCCATTTGGACCTCCTCCCTCTACCTATAAATATGTACCCCCCCTCCGGGTCCCAAAACCCTGCGTCTCCCTCCCGCGCCCGGACATACCCCGCGGCCCGGACATTCCCCGCCCGCAGCCACCGCGCCTCCCGTGGCCGCCCGCCCCCCGGGGTCGGCCGCCCGGGCCGTGGCCGGAACCCAGGCCCTTGTTTGGGCCCGTGCCCAACCGGCCCGGCTGCCGCGCCCGGGCGGCCCCCGCCGCCCGCGCCTCCCCCCGCCACGCCACCGGGCCCCCGCTCCCCGGGGCCTCTACGCCGCCGCCCGGGCGAAAACCCGCCGGCCCGGTACCCGGCCCCCCCCCCGTCTCAAACCTCCCCCGTGGCCTCCTCGGCCTCCCCTGCCCTCGGAACCCGCCGGACCCTCTGGGATCGGGGAGTGGGATGAGATCCACCCTCCCCGATCAAGCCCCCTCGCCCCGGGATCTCCTGTCCGGGTCCTCCTCGTCCGTTTTAGGTTGTTTTTTTCCTAAGTCCCGAAATTTGCAATTATCATGCCATATTCATCATGCCATCTGGCATCCGTAGCTCCGTTTTGCGTGTAATATGTCCAATTGTTTCTCGAAGAGTAGATCTTTCATCCTGCATCATTTCATTTGAGCTCATCTTGATGCCTAAATGCTGTTGGAAGAGTGCTATGTGATGTTAGTTTTTTCCTTAAAGAACATGCACTTTGTCATTTTGCCATGATTGATGTGACCCTATGATTTGAGTCCTACATGTGTTTTGTAATATGCCATGCCATCTTTCCAGGGGTGTATGCCATGTATTTTGTGATCTCTGTGGTGACTAGCACAAGCATCAAACTAGGCTTCGATGTTGCTATTTTACCTGTTTTCTTGATATTTTTATGCCATTTTTGATGCTAGAGAGTTCCATGCATATTTTGAGATACTTTAGTAAGGATGTTTTGTTAAACATGTCTTGCTCTATCCATCCATCCCTTCTTTAATTATGGGTGCCATAGCTTTAGTCAATCGAGCTCTACTTTTGCTATAAAATGTTTCTGGCAGTTGTTTAATTTATTCAATTTTGCCAAGGTTTTTAGTTGATCCGTGTATGCTATGATGTTGTTCTTGCCATGTTAGCTTCTATAACATTTCTTCTTACTGTTGGTTTTTTGCCATGTATTGCTCTGTGGTGAGTGGTTCAAGCTCACCAACCCTACTTCGTTGTTTTTATGTATGAATCTTAATATAACCCATGTTTACATGGGTGCCATCATATTTCGATCCTTTTGGCTCATGGTCATAAGGACTTTTGTTCTATGCTTTAGTAGATTCATGCCATGCCTTTGTTTGCCTTGATAAGTTCCTGTAACATGTTGTTTGATAGCTCTAAACATTGCAACTTTGATGTTATTTACGAACCTCTTTATTTTTCAATCTTGCCATGTCATTTTGAGCATGTTCTAGTGATTTGGAGATAGCTCTGTTCATGTTTTGTCATGCTTTACCTTACATCATGTCCATGCCTTTTGTTCTCATATTGAGATGCTGTAGTATGTTGTTTTGATGCTTGCAATATGCCATTCTTTTTTGGGATTGTTTATAACTTGTAAGGGTGTATGTGTTGATCCGTTGCTCCGTTTTAGTGTGCTCTATTGAAACTTGCTTGATTTTGCATGTAGATTCATATTATCATGTTGCATCCTTGTTTTGAGGTGTTTGCTTGATGTTTGTATGCATTTTGCATCAATGCCATGTTATCTTGTTTTGCTCATATCTTTAAGGTAGCTCGAATCTAATGAACTTTATATTAACTTGACTAAATTTCGTGTAGATCATCGTGGTGCATTTAACTTGTGTTTAACAACTTGAACATAAGGTTTATTCAGATCTGGACCAATTTCGAAATTTGAATATGAGGACTTAGGAATTGTTCTATGTTGTTTCGGCCTCATTTAAACTTGCTTTGATGTGTTGTCTTGTTTGCATCATCTCTTGCCATGAGTAGCCTCATCCTTTGTCATGCATCATGCTTGTTGTGCATCATGTATAGTTTATTGTGGTGTGTTTACTATGTTGTGTCTTCTTGTTAGTTCTGTTTGTTTCGATCGTGAGGATTCGTTCTCTCTTGGTTGACTTCATCCGTTCGTCTTCTTCATGGACTCGTTCTTCTTCCTTGCGGGTTTCAGGCAAGATGACCGCTTCCTGGATCTCACTACTATCATTGCTATGCTAGTTGCTTCGTTCTTTCGCTATGTTGCTACCTATCACTTCTGCTCAAGCCTCCCAAATTGCCATGAACCTCTAACCTTTGACATTTCCTAGCAAACCGTTGTTTGGCTATGTTACCGCTTTGCTCAGCCCCTCTTATAAGCGTTGTTATTTGCGGTGAAGATGAAGTTTGTTCCTTGTTGGAACATGGAGATGTTGTTCCTGTTGGAACATGTTTACTTGTTGGGATATCACAATATCTATTATTTAATTAATGCATCTATATACTTGGTAAAGGGTGGAAGGCTCGGCCTTATGCACGTGTTTTGTTCCTCTTGCGCCCTAGTTTCCGTCATATCGGTATTATGTTCCCGGATTTTGCGTCCCTAACGGTCGGGTGATTTATGGGACCCCCTTGACAGTTCGCTTTGAATAAGACTCCTCCGCAAGGCCCAACATTGGTTTTACCATTTGCCTCACCTATGCCCTTTTCCCTTGGGTTTCCGGGCCCAAGGGTCATCTTATTACCCCGGGCGGTGCTCGTCGTGAGTGCTGGTCCAAACCATCGACAGCCGGTGTACCGAGCAACTCGGGTTCGCCTATTGGAAGTTTGGACAACGGTGTGCCACGAGAGCGAGATATGTGCAGCTCCTATCAGGATTGTCGGCACATTGAGTGACTTGCTGGTCTTGTTTTATTCTTTGTCGAAATGTCTTGTGGCGGATTCGAGACTGATCGGGTCTTCGGGGAAGAATATCCTCGTTGATCGCGAGAGCTTATCATGGGCTAAGTTGGGACACCCTGCGAGTATAAACTTTCGAGAGCCGTGCCCGGTTATGTGCAGATGGGAATTTGTTAATATCGGTTGTAGTAAACTTAAAGCAAACTCTTCTAAATACACCAACGTAATGCGTAACGTGAGTGTCTCTTTTGGGGTTGATCGAGAGGAGAACACGGTTTAGGTTATGTTTGGCGTAAGTAGGAGTTCAGGATCACTTCTTGATCATTGCTAGTTGCGACCGTTCCTTTGTTTCTCTTCTCGCTCTCATTTGCGTATGTTAGCCACCATATATGCTAGCACTCTTTGCAACCTCACCACTTTACCTTCCTTTCCCATTAAGCTTTGCTAGTCTTGAAACCCATGGTAATGGGATTGATGAGTCCTCGTGGCTCCTGATTACTACACCATCAGTTGCGGTACAGGTTTGCGATGATCATGGCGTGAGAGCGATGTTTGCTTGTGTTGGAGTCCTTCTTACTTCTTCTTTGATCAGGGATAGGTTCGGTCGGCACTGGGCTAGCGAGGTGGATGTCGTTTGAGTTTCTGTTTGATCTTGTATCTGATGTTGATGTATTCTTGTGGCATTTGTGCCTTATGTATATCCCCATCTATTATGTAATGTTGATGTAATGATATCCACCTTGCAAAAGCGTCTCAATATCTGGGTCTATCCTTGGTGGGACCGTCGAGTTCCTTTGGATAGGGTGCATATTAGGCGTGACAAGTTGGTATCGAGCCTCGACCGACCTTAAGGCCCCTTGATTGATCGTGTAGTTTTGCGTTGTTGAGTCTAGAATAAAACTGATTTGAGTTTAGTTATATCGGATAGGAATTCTTTTACTCCTCGGTCCTTAGATCGCTCGGTGAGAAATCTTGGCGTAGGTGTTTGAATTACTCCTCTTCCCTTCAAATTTATTTTTCTTTAGGGTCCTGATTGGTTTTCGATCGTTGGCCTCAGCTCTTTTCATCCGGTGCATTTCTCGTCAAGTCGACTCGAGCCTCTTCATCTTTGCAAGGTCAATCCTCGGTTCTTCCTCGGCGTCGTTGTTTTCCTTGTCAGAAGTTGTCCTTGTTTTCCCACCTCTCCCCCTTTTTCTTCTGGAACGGAGTCCGTAATTGAGTATCCATCCTACTAAATGCGAAGTCTTTGCTTTCTTTCCTCAATGATTTCAACGGTGTTTCCTCTTCAAGATATTAAATCGCTTTCCCTTCCAAGTTGTCTTTGTTTTCCGCCCTCCACCTTTTTCTTCCGGAGTTGCCTCTCTCCCGACCATCAATTTCATTAAATCGGAGCCTTTTGAGTCTTTAGCCAATTGTTTCAACGGTGAATTTTCGTCTCATTCGTCATTCTTCATCCCTTTCTTTTTCCGGTGCACTCAATTCAAGTTTTCGGGTTGATCACAATCTTTTCCTTCGAAGTGTTCTTTTTGCTCGTTCGCCTCTCTGCGGTTTATCCTTCGGAGTGCTCAAGTTATATCGGAGATTTATCGTGTTCTAATTAATTTGAGGTTGTCACCTCATTCAAATATTTCAGCTGTTCGGTGCATCATCTATATGTTCATCATCCCTTTCCAGCGGTGTTATCTCTTGATGGGCCCTAACCCACGGGTCTTTTCAGGATCTTACGACTCTTCTAATTCTTCGAGTTATTCTCAATTCTTTTCAAGTGTGCGTAGAATGAATTTCATCGATCACATGCCTTTTCAAGATCGATTTCAAATCATTTCATTGTTGGCTCAACCTCTTCTTCGGAGTACCTCAACAATTTTGATGGTGTTTCTCATCGTCATTCTCAACTTTGAAGATCGAGGAAGAGTTTTTCCTCTAAATCTTGTCCGTTCCCCCGGAGATTCATGGTGCTAGCTCGACGTTATCCTATCTAGTTGTTCCAGTTGTGCAATTCTTTTCATCCATCCGGAGTATTTCAGGAGTTGATTTCTATTTCTTTTCTCCGAAGGCCATCATTCCAGTTATCGTTCTCTATTTATTCTGGTGCTTCGTTCAAGTATTCTTCTATCAGTTCGTGATCTCTTTGTTCTCTTACATTTTAATTCCCTCAAGTATCTCTGTGCTTCTCTAATTCTTCCCGGTGATTCATTCTCTTTCATCAGTCATTTTTGAATCCTTACGGTGGTTCGTTCAAGATTCTTTTCCTTGATTATCATTTTAATCCATTCGTTCTTTTCAACCTGCCGGTGATTCATGAAGTCCTTCTCAAGTTTGCGATATGTCACTCTCAGTCCTTTTCAGGAAGAATAAGTAATATGCAAAAATCCATTGCCTGTCATCAATTTAATTTGATGAAGGATAAGCATACAATAAATCTTATTCTTATTTCCTCAAAGTGATTAATCCTTTTCTTCGGAGTTTGTTCTTGATGAATAAATTCTAGTTCCAAGTGTTTTAATCTTTTTTTTCGGAGTTCAAATTTCCTCGGTCATATCGTCGGAACCTCCATCTAAATCACGCATGAGCTTAATCTTATTCTTTCATCCTTCATTTCTATCTCATCATCCTTTTGTTACCGGAGTTCTTCACGGTGGCTCGTCATGATTTAATTCATTCTTCAAGAGTTCATCAAGATTTTGTTGGTGGAATTCAAGTATCTGTCTTCTCGCGTCTCGAAGTGTAATTAATTCTCCGTATTCTTTTGAATTGGAGTTTTGCTTTTCTTCGTTCTTCTAAGCTAGTAAATCATTTCCGTTTGCGGCTGGTTGTCACCTCATAATTTCTGAGATGTTTTCCATAAGTCCACAACAAGCTTATTCTTTCGTTGTTGATTTTCTCAACAACTCCGTTCAATCCTTCCTTCTAAGTTCTTTTCATTCAATTTTTCCAATTCTTCCGGAGGTATTGCGTTGTTTATCTCGTCAAATGTCATCCCATCTTATGAAGCTCGTGTTCTATTCTTTCCTTGTTCAACCGGTGTGCTGCCTAAATTCTTTCAGTATTATTCGTTTCTTTTCTCATTCTAACCCTCGGTTAGAGCAGTGCTTTCATAGTCTATCTGATTCTGCGAGCTTTCGATGCTCGTCTTTCTTGTCGTTCCTCCCTTCTTCTCGTGTGTTCTCGATTCTTTGCTTCTTCTCTTGAGTTCTTGTTTCACCTCATCCCTTTTCCCTTCCGTCTGGTCCTAAGATCTCGGGGCGAGATCTCTTGATTAGTGGAGAGTGTTATAGCGCCGGATTCGATCGCCGGTGTCCGCTTGATTATTCGCCGTCGTTGCCATGTCATGTGCTTGCGTGTTGCACTTTGCCATGTCATCATCTGCATTTTATCATGTCATCATGTGCATTTCTTTTGCATCGTGTTACGTCTCATGCATCGAGCATTTTCCCGTTGTCCGTTTTGCAATCCGGCACTCCTATGTCTCCGGCGCCCCTTTTACCTC
>JAHIAM010012262.1:0-16726 GCA_021605205.1 Aegilops longissima
AAAAGGATTACAAGAACTGCTGTGCAAAGAAGGAATAGCACAGGTTATGAACCGCCTAACATCCCAAGGCTTGACTATACACTCAGAAACAATTCCACTTGTCTCGATAAGATTATGACTCACGGTATCATCATCATTAATTCTCTGGTGTAGCAGCAACTGGAAAATTTTCTCAGCTCAGACTGCAAAAGCAGCGCCCACCCAACAATAACAAGCCCACCTGAATCACTCACTCATTCTGCAAAAACAAATGGTCAACACAGGTCAAATGATTAGTCCACAGATATTTCAAGAACAATTACGAGGGAAATCATGCCATGAATAGATCAAACAAATCGATCTCATGAAACATCCATAATTATCATCATAAGTAGATAAACATGCGCAAGACGTGCAATATACCTTTGCCTTTTAGAATTAGGACCGTCAACTGGGTCGCGGCTATGTTGACGTGAATTCCTGGAATCACTTGGCCCATCCCTTGAACCGTTTGCGCTCTCGGGCACAGCAGCCTGGATTCAGTACTCAATGTTACGATACATCTACCAATAACTCGACGTTATTGAAGTTACTAACAGAAATAGGGATTGCATTTGCCTGTGAAGGAGTACTGCTGGTGTCTGCTGGGGTGCTTTGAGGCTGGTTTTCAACCTGGGAGATATGTGGCATAATTTGCCTGACCAAATTAGCAAAGCGTATCCCCTCATCGCTGGCCACTGACGCTTCAGGTACTGCATGGTTTCTAGCATCTACCGGCTCAGCAGAAGCCGCTGGTGCATGCTGACTTGTACCGTTTGCTGGGGGATTTTCTCCAGAAAACAGTGAACCAATCCACTGGAGACTGTCCATCAACTGAGAGAAAGGACCCTGGCCATTCTGCTGACCATGGGAAGCTTGCGAAGTGTTCCCCACATTGACCTCGACCGGATGTCCCAGATTACCTAAAACAAAATCCATTCATGATCAAAGCCTTGTCTTTCGGAACACCAAAAGGTCAACATGTGGACCAGAATACTGAATTAAGAATCATCAAGGAGTGGCATGCAAAAGTAATGCCAACTCAGGTAGAAACTAATCAGATTTAGTCAGATATTGCCCTCCTCATATCCTAACAGCATTTGTTCCTTAAAAATCATATATATGGACATACATATGGTAATGTCAGTTTTTTGTCAGAAAAAAGTTACAAAACCATCGGTTTGATCTCTTTAGGGGGGAAATGTTCTAGCATTTTATTTTATTTTACAGATATTGGTTCAGGGTAGAAACTAGAAACGACTGTAAGCGTTTGTGTAAACATTTCCACCTGCAATATTCAGCACATGTATGAACATAAGTTCACATTCAGAAAGCAAAGTGACCACGCCATGATAATAAGAAAAAAAAGCAACTTGTTGGTCTGTCACAGTGAACAGGCTAACAAGCACACCCATAATGTCAAACCTATGGGACAGACTTCATTTGATGGCAGTTGTTACCATCGACACGGCACCCATATCCCTTAGAATCCTCCGCCTTCACTATATTATTCGAATCAATGAGAACTATGATCCGAATCCGAGCTGCAGCCAACAAAAACTGTCCAAATATCTTCTCAAAAAAAGAACTGTCCAAATCCAACAAGGTATTAGGATCAGTGGGCATTGACAGGACTCAGATTCAGGATCACATTAGTCGTGAGTCTGCTAGAGGAACAAATTTTCAATAGCATAAATTGAGCTCCTAGAATATGGCTCCACCCAACCAGATTAAACCCCTAATAGAAACTCCAGATTTATTAAAGAACAAATAGCACAACAATTGAAAAGGACGAAAACAACACAGATGAAGTGAGGAAACTCATTCACCTGCTTCACGTGCTTGAGATGGCTGAGGATTCGGTTGCAGATTAGCATGGGTGTCACTATGAGGTTCATTTGGAGTTTGACCATTTCGTGCACCGCTACCATTAGAATTTACTCTTTGATGAACTCTGGTGATCATTGGAATGATAACACCAACTCCTCCACTAGAAGAACCCGATGGAGAGCGACTGATGCCAGCAGGCACAGCACCAACTGTCCTAAGTGGCAATAGTCTAACTCCAGACCCAACAGCAAAAGGAGCACCACCTGCAACTCGTGCAAATGCTCCTCTAGCGTTTGAATGTGAAGCATTGCCAGTTCTATCTGTATGTTCTTGTGCTTGCTGTGCCCCAACCGATTCACTTGGGTTGGTACTGGCTACAGGCACAGACCCACCTAACATCCAAAAAGACTGGCATTTAACCATTATCATCAACCAAAGTAACAACAGAAGGAAAAGTGAACACGCCAGGCAGTTATCCCAGATGCATCAATTATTTATTTATTCTTTCAAGTCAAACCGGAAGAGAGACCCATACAAGATATGCAAAAGAGATAAGTATTTATATCAGAAATAGGGGAGGGAAATCACAAGCCACAGGGACAGAAAAAACTCTCTCCTGATTCAATTATTTAACTTTAAATTGACACACCCTATTCTGCTTGTTCTGATCTATTTAATATGACAATACTACCTCAGCTCTAAATAATTCCCAATCCCAATATATGCTTGCATCTGGCACAAAGTTTAGTATAAAACCATAAATTGATAAAACCAGATCCCAATCCGTGCTTACTAACTGCATCAAGTTTAGCATACCCCCATAAATTGCTAAAAGCAAGCGTCATGAATTCTTAAATCTAACTCTGAATCAACACGCCCACCCTGCATGTTCTGATTGATAGAATATACCAGATAAGACATCAGATCTAAACCACCCCCAATCTGCACTTCTAAACTGGCTCTTACAACAATTTGGTAATTTCAAGCTAGAGGTTGTGACAAATGAAACTTTTAACTGACACATTCACCCTACATGTATTGATTACTCAGTCTGCTAAGTTAGGACTCCAGTCTACACAATATCAACACTGCTCGACTCTCAGACTCGTGTTTCCACAGTTCCACCATTAACTAACTTAAGGTATGATGATAGCTGAACAGACCTTCGGTACATAACAAAGCAAAAAATGAAATTCACACCGATAATGCTCCAAAAGGAAAACTGAATCAACAGAGGAAAGCATTACTCACTTGTACGGATATGGACATCAGCATCTCTTGGGTGTAGAACAGAGCCTTGCGAACCAAGACTAGAAAACATCTGACCCATTTGGACAGATCTTGGTCCTGGAAAAAACGGAACAGGCTGGACAGAAATTAGTTAGCAAATGGATAAACAGGATACATGCCTTCTCTATTTATTAATTCTAAATTAAGATTTAAAAACTCACAGGAACCATTAGAGGGTTTGGGCCAGATGGAGAAATAAAAACAGCCGGTCCAGAATTTACAACCGCTTCTGACTGAAAATAGTAAATGGGTCAGTGCAGAAGTACAAATACAAAATCGTTTCCAGTCTGAAATGGGGTAAACATAGTTGTCACAGAAACCTACAGGTGCGGGATTGATACGAAGCGTCATTGTGGTGCGACCAAGTTCTAGAAGTAATGAACCAAGACTCTGGAGGAGAACACCTTGTCTCATTGCACTCTGTTGAAGGTTCCTCCGTGTTGTGGAGTCACTTACATTCCCAAGATCTCCCAATTGCGTCGAGAGTTGCTAGAATGATGACATGATTTCAAATTCCAGACTTCAAACACAGGTAAGTGATGTAAAAATTGATAATTACAGTAACTTAATATATAAACAGCAAACTGAATCAACAAGTAAACCTGTATCAGCCAAATACAAAAGAATTTCATACCGGAATCCTTAAGACACATCATAACACACAATACATTAATTCAGCCCTTTATTCATATTGAAGTGCCACATCATAACACACAATACACTAATTCATTTTGACGCCGCGTTGAAGAAGTTAACACATTCTAACGTCAAATTCAGTTTTGTAGCTAAATAGATTACTCACTATAAACATAAAATCTTTTGTACAGCTCATTATCCAATTAAAATAATAAAACCGGGTATAGCAACATGGCATCATTTGAATAGCTAGAATTTAAAATATATAATGACGAAAATATCTGAGGTCCGCTATCAAAGGGAATAGGCAAAGAACTAAATAAACGGCATTCTCAGCTGAACAAGAATAAACAAAAACAGCTTGCTAAAATGATAAGGACTACTAGCATTTTGCATCAGCTACTTGAAACCCAGAAGGCTTTGAAAGATGCAACTTACAGATAGCAATTCTCCAGCCAGGTCAACAAGAAGTCGTCTAGTAGAGTGCATGGTTTCAGCTAGCAATGCTGCAGTAGGAAGTACATGATGTGCAGAAGTTGAACCAGGCTGGCTTTCCTGGCTTTGTGTACCACCAGCATGAGCACTTCCTGCAGTTCCAGGGTCAATGTTACCCTCCGTTTGTGCTGCAAAAGAAGAGAACTGGGGGTAAATCTTCACAGAACAAACTACAAAATGGATGCTATCACGGATTGAAAGCAGTCAAACCATTTCCATTGAAGCCTTCCCTCCTAAACGAGTCCCTCATAAGGTTAATGTACTGAGAAATTGTACTCACGGAATCAGGGATGACCTGCAAAAGATAGAGTATGTTAGTGACATTACATCCTCACCAGGCGTGCGATGAGGATGAAAGACAAAGCAAAGATTTACATTTGGCATTGATGATCCAACTGCCGCTTCAGGGAAATGCAGAGAAGCCTGCTGCTGATCAAGTTCGACTCTGACATCATTTGGGAATGAAGATTGCATAGGTTCTGAAGGTCTAGTATCAGAAGGTGCTGATCCACCCTGGCATTAAAATAGTTAATCCCAAATAAGTTCCTGAAGATCTGATCTAAAGAAGTATTTTGAGAATGCTGGATTACCTGAACTTGTGGGCTGGTCAACATGCTCTGGAGAATCTGCCAAAAGAAGAATAGAGGCAATTTGAACAAAACCTCAGTCATATATGCTAAATATGGATATTCTTGAATTACAACAAGTAGAATATATGGAGCATGTTGAATTACCTGGGCAATGCTAGAGAATTCACTCCCCTGGTCCAAATCTACAGCCTCAAGCACAATACTGCGAACCGTGCGACCATGACGACGAGTTGAATTTGATACACTAGCTGAAATATTTTGACAGTTCATAAAGGAACAGAAGTTGTTATTTCCAATAAAAAAGAAGTTTGTATTCAGACTGAGAACATGGAAGTGTGAGTCCTAAGATACAAAATGAATCATATTCCCTACTGTGCTGTGCCTGGTTAGTCTACCTATGCCACAGGCTGTAACAATCTAAAAATAGTAACTGCGGATGTTTACAGATTATCATCCAAAATGACCATACGATGAGGGCAACAAGCTCACACCTCAGAGTACGTGCAGAATGGTCAGATGAAACAGATCTTCATGATTAAGAATTTGAGTCTGACAAAGAAGAACCAGAGAAGACAGATTCGGAGGACACAGATTACGAGGATGATGAAGATTTAGTGGTGACTGCACGCACCTATGTGAATGAGGACTAATCCATGATTGTCATGGAATGGGACTGGAAGCATGCTTCAGATTGGCTGCTTGCGCACTTGATGGCAACATGCCATTTATCTTATTATTAGGATATGTCTGTTTGAACTGAACTGCAATTTAGGCTTTTAGCTGCTATTTTGCTTGCCGTGTGAACCTTTTGCTATAGTGTGAACTGCATTTTAGACACCATTTAAGTTGCCTATGTATTATGTTTCCTACTTTCCTGTGCATATTATTCAAAAATAGCCAAATTTTAAAAAACCTTAAGCACCCATTGCTCTAAGCTTTGGCCTTTCAGTTCGATTAAGCTTGACAATTTTTTGAACATTACAATTTTGGAACTAAACAACCGTATGTGCCAGCAATCACAACGACAAATAGGTCACAACACCTGCTTCACTGCACTGTTATAGAATGGTCACTAGCTCGGTCCAGAAACAACAAAATAAGAATAACATAATGCAAGAGATTCAACATATAGCACGAACTGCAGTTATGAACTATTTCCATCTGAAGAAGCTTAAAAGTATTCAAGCACTCGAAACTAAAAAATACTAAATAGCACAGATACAAAGATAACCATGTATCTTAAAAAAAGGTTTCAACCAACAAAACATTCATACTGTACAATTGAAAAATTCCACATACCTTCATTTCCTCCATTTCCTGATGCAGCTGGCTGGCCTGGTTGTCTAACAACAAGATGCAACGTATGGCCATCTTCAACATCTAAAAACTACTGTTAAGGAGTAACATTTACAGGGCTGAATCTAAATACAACTTGACACACGACACATATAACATTTTGTTGGCATGATCCAATGGAGACTTTAGTTGGGTTTTAGGAACTTCTCATGACAGGAGTGAAGACATGAGTATTCATATTCATGGCTTTGCATAATGGTACAGACAGAAACATAAAAGTAGTTTGCTGCTGCACCAGAAGACGCATCCATGTTAGAACTGTATACCAAAACAATTCCAAACGGAGCATCATAAATCCCCAACAATGTGACTAACATCCTCTAAAAATCTTGTGAAACTAAAAACAGAAAACTGTAAATGGAATAAATACTCCATTATAATACTCAATAGTAACCTGATTTTCTTATGATATTGTTCGTTCGCAATGTGCGAATATTCAATGGCAAATAGGCAGACATATTATGCATTGGATGAAAGATGCAAGTGGAGGCAAGGAAATGGGCATTGGCAGGCGTTGTGTCCAACAGCTTTTGCAAGTACGAAGAATGTAACATGAGGGCTGAGTTGTCTGGCATTCATAACCTAGATCCTAGTTCTAATGTAACTATCTCATTTCTATTAATGCATCGAGGAACAAAGTTTTGCATTTTCTCTAGAGAAAATAATGTGCACTGGATTGCATCTAATGATAACCTCCGTCAAAAATGACATCCATTGATCAAGTAAACAATATTTAAGACAAATATAAGAATGCAAGTCAAAAGTACATGAGGATACGATAAGCAGAGAGAAGTTCATCATCCTTCAAGACTCTCCCACGACAAATCAGACGTTGTTGTTCAGACAATATTCCAGTTACGGTAGCTATTTTGTCCTTTAGCAGAGGAATCGGCACCTGTAATAGGACAAAAGATCAACAAGATTACACAATTTGACATGTTTTGAGAAAATAGGAATAGAACCCACTATTTGAAAAATATTTCAACGCATCATCTATTTTGGAGGCTTTAAGGATGAAAGGAGGCAAGACCTACGCTAAGATACCACGGAATGTCATGTAGTGGGCCTTGAAGAAACACAAAGTCCCAATAAAGTACATTACCCTCATCAAGGACATGTACGATAATGTTGTGAGAGTTGTCCGAACAAGTGATGGCGACACTCGTGACTTTCCAATTAAAATAGGACTACACAAAGCGTTAGCTTTGAGCCCTTATCTTTTTGCTTTGGTGATGGATGAGGTCACAAGGGATATATAAGGAGATATCCCATGGAGTATGCTCTTTGCGGCTGATGTGATGCTAGTCGATGATAGTGGGGGGTAATCTTTACTTCCAAGGTTTCGACCCTTTCTTCCATTCCCTCCCACGTAATCCCCTCCCACCTGGTTTTACGATTTTCTTCCTAAAAACCACATGCACATTAACGCAATCCCCCCTCTCCTCCATCTCCCCTCCCCCACGTCCTACATTAACTCAATCATATATCTTACCAAAACCTCGATTAAATCAAAATTTACCTTGCCTTCCCCTACCCATACCCAAATCAAATCAAATCAAATCTTACCAAAACCTCAATAAATTAGAACTTTCTTTGCCTTCCCCTAACCATACTCCAATCAAATCAAATCTTACCAAAATCTAGAATATGATGGGTGGAAGATTTATGTCGGGCAATATTGATGTTGAACCACTAGAATATGTATGCCCCCTTTGCAACAACACATGGGCAATCAGCTAGTAGCAAGTTAGTTGTGGAGACAGACTTTGGAATCATAAGGTTTAGGCTTAGTTGAACCAAAAATGAGTATGTGAAGTGTGGTTTCAGTACTACTAGGCACGAGGAGGAAGGGCCTTGATGGGCAGGTGGTACCTCATAAGGACACCTTTCGATATTTGGAGTCAATGCTGCAGAAGGATGGTGATATCAATGAAGATGTGAGCTATCGAATCAAAGCTGGATAGAAGTGGCGCCAAGCTTCTGGCGTCCTCTGTGACATGAGCGCCACAAAAACTGAAAGGCAGATTCTATAGAACCGCGATTCGACCAGTGATGTTGTATGGCGCAGAATGTTGGCCAACTAATAGATGACATGTCCAACTACTAGGTGTAGCAGAGATACGCATGCAGAGATGGATATGTGGCCACACAAGAAGGGAGCGGTCTGAAATGATGACATACGTGATATAGTTGGGGTACCACCAATTAAAGAGAAGCTTGTCCAACATCGTCTGAAATGGTTTGGGCATATACAACGCAGGCCTCCAGAAGTGCCGGTAAAGAGTGTTGATAATGTCCAGAGAGGTCAAGATAGACCAAACTTGACATGGGAGCAGTCCGTCAAGAGAGACCTGAAGGAGTGCAATATTACCAAAGAACGAGCCATGGATAGGAGTACATGCAAGTTAGCTATCCATGTGCCAAAATCATGACTAGGTTTTGAGATCTTATGGGTTTCAACTCTAACCTACCGCGGCGGCCCATGGCCACGGCACCAGGGATGAGGAAGAGGAAGTTCAGGACGGACATTGGATCTTTACTAGTTTATGATCATTCATTCATAATCAGTACAGGATACATGATGCCCCTTTTATAGAAAAGACGCGACTTGATGCCTAAGAATAGAATCCCAACTTTCCTAACAAATCATATCTTCATCTTCCGAACTAAACCAGTCTCTTTCAAAATTAAATAGATATACATACTGACAGAATAGCCTACTATCATCATCTCCACAATTAATTGACTATGAACATATGGTACTGTTACACATGAATAGTAAGGGACAAGTGGAGGACTGCTATAAAAAATATCATTTATGCAGCAAAGGCATCATCCAATATGGAGCACAGGACATGGTGCTTCATTTCTGCTGTGGGAAATGCTTGGGACACAAAAGGCATCGACAATCTAGCATAGTCGAGCTGATTACTTAGTACTCGGGTAAATGACATTTCAATGCGTGCAGCTTTGTGCTGAACCTCACTGCAGAGGGGGCAGGCTGAACACATTCAAACTGCAATTCAGAAAAATATCCAAGCAAGTGAGGATCACTCCAAGGGTTCACCCATCATACTCCTTATGACACATATAATTTCGTTGGACATCATTTTACTTAGCAGATGCCTTGATCAAAACTTCCTCAAAAATATATGTTCTGGCAAAAGCAGTCAATAAACTAAGAAAATATACCATGAGGACAGTATGAGATCTTTTGGAGAATATTCTGAATCATACACCATAAGAATCCTATGAACAACACATAACACTACCAAATCAAGATAATCTTAGATAATAAGAGGGAGAGGGACGTGTGTTCCAAGAGAGCAACTTTATAACCATAGTTTCTGATAAGAGCATGCATTATCAACTTACACATTTATTCACACGCAAATTGTATGTTTGGGAATCCAAAGTCTTGATTTTGATCTCTATTGTAGTCTCGGAACCCTCAGTACAGTGTGACATTTGCACATCTGAAGCATTACACTCCATAATCTCCTGCAATGATGACAGAAACAGAGTTACTAGAAACGCCAACCGACAATTTGATCATGCGAAGTGTGAGTTTATTCATCCAATGGACCAGTGGAACGGAATCAAGCAAGATCCTTTCAGATGTAAACTTGAACGTGCACTGGAAAAATCATTCAGCGAGTACTCGTCAAGAAACAGTCACCGTTATATTGTCACAACAAATCCAATCTACAGCAAGTACTCGTCCAATACAAAAATCGGGGAAAAATTGAACAGACAGAGGATGCAAGAGGGAGGAGGAAGGGGTGAGAGGGGAGGGGAGGGCGGAGGGCGGAGGGCTACCTGCCTATGGACTGGTCGCCGGCGTAGCTCCGGGCGGCGGCGTTGCTGGGCGATAGAGGGAAGCGCTGCTGGGCTCCTGTTCCGGCGGCGGGGCGGCGCAGGCTTCGGCCGGCTGGGCACGCCGCAGCGGAGGGCCGGCAGTAGCGGCGGCGGGCCGGCGGCGACTAGGAACCCTAGCGGTGGCGCTCGGGGAAAAGGCCTCTCTCTCTCTCTCTGGTCGTTCGATCGGGAGGGAGGCGCCCTCTTGGTTCGCTCGCTCCAGCGAACAGGGCTGCAATTATCCCCCCTACAAGGGCCGAAGATCCGCACGCCGAGGGCCTCCTCGCGAGAGCCATTCCTGGCCGTCAGATCACCGCGCAAAGAACTATGGTACGTCCGATTGGGCTGGCATCGACTTTGTTTCATTATTACCGCGGCACTCGTTTGTTCCCGACTCCGGAGCCGCGCTACGCATCAGCCGGGTGATAATTGGATCGCATCGGGCCGGCCGCCTTGACAGCCGTTGGATGGCACGTGGGAGAATCGTCTAATCTCTTTCGCGTCAGCCGCGGAGGTGCGCCTCGGCCGTTTTGCAGCATGGATCATATGCGGTCGAGTCTTTGTAAATGAGTCGTTTTGCGCTCGCTTAACCGTTTCCTACCGTTGTATAGAGGTGATGTTGTCATGACCACTCTGTAACACCGGTGGTCTTGCGAACGTTGCCCCTGTCTGCAATAGAGATGATGTTGTGGTGCCCACTCTGCAACACCGATGGTGTTGCAACGTTGCCCCTTGTCTGCAACAGAGGTGATGTTGCAATGGCCACTCCGCAACACCACAACGCCCATGACCACTCCAGAAGCATGTTGTTGTCGTTGTTATTTCCCCCGTCGCCATTGCAACACGGAGGTGTAGAAAAACGCTCAAAGGTTGCAGCCTCCTCCCTTTGGCTTACCGCACCGACCACGGTCACGCGGACAACTTTGCCCTCGTCGATGGGATCAAGCGCTTGGGGAGAGGCATTGCGTGGCCGAGGTAGGGATGAGACGGCGACGTGACGGGATTGGTTGGTCACGACGAATGGGATAAGAAGAGATAGAGTGTCCCATGGCGGAGAGTCGAGATGGGATAGAGCAATGGAGAGTGTCTCCATGGTCGAGGGAGAATATAGTAGAAGAGAAGGATGGTCAATGTGTGGGTCGGCTTCATGGGGATGTGTGGCACACGCAGGAGGCGTCCGACGCAGACCGTTACAAGCACTGTGTTTGTCCACATGTGCTTGCAACAAGGTCCATGTTGCAAACTAGGTCGTTTGTTCACGTTGTGCTCTGCGGCGTACGATCAAAATTGGATCAGCCGCCCACGGAGATAACTGATGTGCGACAGTCATCAGTTAGTTGAGGGGAAGCTTTTCCCTTTTGTTCCCTAATTGCTATTGGACCCACTTTCTACAAGTCATGCTGGAACTCATGCACCGGGGTAACTCTCTATCCCTCTCTCCTCCCGATTTTTCCTAACTTCATGATTTCACATCTCTGTCGCCCTTCCATCGGTGACCACCACTAGGCATTGCGCTGCTTCTTCATCATGCCTGTTACATCCCTAGCTGCTGGTACTGCCTGGTGTTTGCATCTTGTTGCATCATGTTTAAATTTTATTTAAGTTGAAATGGGGATTGACAAACCCTAGCACCAAAATTAAATCAAATAGGGTCAACTACAAAATCTTATCAATAAACCCAAAATGTTCCTAAGAAAAGCTCATGATTTTTGTTAAAGGTGAAAACCTCTGCCAAAAATGATGCACATATTTCTAGGCCATTCTGGATTTTTGAATTAAATCTTATTGTATTTGACTTTGGGCATTTAAATACTATAAATAGTTTAAATGTTCAAAT
Source organism: Aegilops longissima (assembly GCA_021605205.1). NCBI lineage: Eukaryota > Viridiplantae > Streptophyta > Magnoliopsida > Poales > Poaceae > Aegilops > Aegilops longissima. The sequence continues at coordinate 11,911 of JAHIAM010012262.1, forward strand.
AATGTTGGAACTATTTTTGGGCCTTTCAAATAATTCACAAGTGTCCATGAATATTTTCAGATTTTAGGAAATGCCTTGGTATTTTTCCTAAGCTCAAAACAGAGGCAAATAATTAGAAAACAAGAATTTAAATAGAAAGCAGAGAAGGAGGAGTACTCACATTTACGGCCCAGAGAGAAGCCACCCACCGGGCCCATGCGCCATCATCCTCAACCTCGTGCAGTGGGCATGAGGTGTGTGGCCACCAAGACGCCGCAAGACGCGCCCGAGGCGCCTCGCTTCCGCCGCTTCCCGACGTGGCCGTGAGCGCCACGCACGCCCCGAACCCAACCGCCACTCCAGTCCTCTCTCCTCCTCTGCTTCTCTCCCACACGACCACCGAAGCGGGTTAAATCGCCGCTGTTAAATCACCACCGCTGCCACCGGCTAGCACTAGACCCATGGACCAGCCCCGAGCTCCGCGTGCCACCCTCGTCCCTCTCGTCACTCACATGGCGGAAGAGCTCCAACGCGCCGTCCCCGACCACTTCTTCATCGTTGGCGCCGCGGATCTCCATCGCAGACTCGCCGCCGTCCGAAGCTTCCCGAGCACGCCGAGGCCACCACCGCACTCCACGTGAGCTCCCCGATCATCCTCCCCTCTCCGTTTTCTCTAGCATGTCGTAGCCGGCGCGCCTCTCTCACCCGACAGCGCTGCCGCCAAAGCCCGCCGGCGAAGATGCTCCGGTGACCATTTGGTCCCGGGCATGCGTCCAACATCCTCGCCGCACCGCGTAGACACCGAGGCGTTAACCCCGCATCGCCAAGGCCGCTGTGGCCACCCCGAGCTCGCCCGAGCTCCGGCCGCCGCTGACTTCGTTGTCACCGCCGCTAGAGCCCACCCCCGCGCAAACCGCTACCACTGTTGGATGCGCGCTCATGGCGTCCAATGAGCCCTTCCGCGCTTCATTTAGCCGCCCGTAGCTCAAACCCGAGCATCTCCGGCGAGCCACCGCCGTGTTTTTGGTCGCCGGCGTCGACCGCCGACATGGTCGCTAATTAAGGATAATCACCACTAATCCTCCCTAACAGACGCCGATGACGGGCCCCACCTGTTAACTAACCATGTGGTTATTCCTGTTTAATTTAAGCTAATGACCGTGGGCCCACCGGTCTGTTTGACCTGCCACCTCGGCGTTGACCGACCCCACAAGTCGGTCTTGACCTACCGACGTGGCCGTTGACCGAGCCCCACCATCATTGACATCGAACAAAGACCGTGTCACTAACGAGAGGACCCCATCGGTCGTTGACCGGACCGCGTCCCGTTGACTCGCCGACATCATGTTGATGTCGGTGATCTGAGAATCCTTTTCTGGATTTATTCTTATTTGGGAAATTCCAGAAATTAGTATAAACTTCTAAAAACCATAGAAATTAAACTGTAGCTCAGAATGAAATAATTATATATGAAAAATGATCAGAAAAATCCAATCTATCCATCTACACTGGTTTCATGCATGTTTAAACAACTTAACCTTGCTGTTTAGTGCAAAACAGGATAAGGCACTATTTGAATTAATAATTTGAATTTGGGGTTGAACCTTTGGTTCAATATGATCCAAATCCATCTGGTTGTAGTTGCATTAGGCCAACACACTCATATTGCCATGTCATGAGCATGCATCATATTGTGCGTTTCATTGATTATGTTTCCTTCTCTGTTGCCGGTATTTGTCCCCTCTCGGTAGACGATGTTCCGACGTTGCGATCGTTGACACTGATGAAGACTCAATGCTATCTTCAGAAGTGCCAGGCAAGCAAAACCCCTTGTTCATTCCGATACAATCCCACTCTCTCGCTCCTGCTCTCTTTTACTGCATTAGGACAACAACGATTCATCATTACTTGTCATGTAGTGAACCCTTTATCCTCTGCATGACTGTCATTCCACAAGAATAGATGAAACCCACTAGCATGAGTAGGAGTTGTTTGAGCCCTGTTGTGCCTACTCATTCATGCTTGTTTGTCATGCCTGCTACTGCTTAGAGTTGAGTCAGGTCTGATTTATCGAGGATGAATCAGAGGCGTATGAACATGTCCTACTGTGGGTGAGCTAAGTGTGTGAACACGATTTGGTAAAGGTAGCGGTGAGAGGCCATGTAGGAGTACATGGTGGGTTGTCTCATTGAAGCCGTCCTCAGGAACTGAGCTCTGTGTTTGTGATCCATGAATAGTTACTACCACACATTGGGTTCCGGTAACTCGGCCCCTCTCGGCTTATTAATCGCCTCGATCTCTGTCCAGGAGTTGCAACTAGTTTCTGGTGTTTGTAGGATATGTGTTGGGGGCCGTGCGTAGCGCTGACCCTAGGGGTGGGCTATGATGCGGTAGAGACACGAGGCACGGTGTACCGGGACGCCCATTTGGTGCCTCGGGAACCCTGCTCTCATCGTTTGGGGCCGTGAGCGACTCCCCGGCCGGATCTCCTCGCGGATGGAACCCGAATAGGCGATAAACTGGACTAGAGACTTGTGTGGTTAGTCGGTCGTACGACTCCTCGCCAGAGCTTCCGCTTGAAGGTTGCCGAGATACACGACGTGTACATGGTGGTAAGTGGCGAGGCGCGTGTGAAGAAGTACACCCTGCAGGTTAACATCATCTATTCAATAGCCGTGTCCGCGGTAAAGGACTTCGGGTTGCATGCAGTTCATAGACAAGTGAAAGTGGATACTCTAAAATGCGCAAGATAGCGTGAGTGCTATGGATGGCCTTCTAGTAGGGAGACGGAGCGGATCCATAGTGGTGTTGATATGGTGAATATGTGGACTCGTGCGCCACCTCAAAAGAGTTACTTGCAAATGTAGTTCGGGATGGCCACCGAGTCAAAGCTGGCTTGCTGCAGTCAAACTCCACCACCCCTTTGTTGATACCGATGCATATGTAGTTAGTTCGATGTAAGTCTTCTGGGTACATTTGTACTCACGTTTGCCTATTTTATGTTTTTGTAGAGAGACTTGATCTCGCTAGTAGTTCCGCGTGGACTTGACGTTTAGCTTGTTACCTCAGCTACGATCTTGTGCCCTCGGCAGATCTAGTAGATAGTCGGGCTTCTCACCTTTTTCATTTATAGTTGTCTCGTACTCGGACATGTTAAGCTTCCGCATGTGTTTGACTTGTATGCTTTGAATCTTTGGGTCGAGAGACCCATGTTTGTAATATCTCGCTCCTCGGAGCCTAATGAATAAATACTTGAGTCGAGAGTTATGTTGTGATGCCATGTTGTATTTACACATATCGAGCATATTGTGTGTATGTTTGAAATGCTTGGTATGTGTGGGATCCGACAATCTAGTTGTTTATCCTTGGCAGCCTCTCTTATGGGGAAATGTAGTCTAGTGCTCCTTGAGCCATAGTAGTCCGCTATAGCCGGTTCACCGAGTCCTGCTAGCCCAAAGACTACCGCTCAGACACTTGACTGGCCGCATGTGTTTCACTTTGTTCATGTGTCTGTCCCTTCGGGAAATGTCACGCGGTGACATCCGAGTCCTGCCTAGCTCACTACAGCCGGGTTCCTGAGTCTGTTAGCCAGTGCTACTGACCCGGATTCACACGGCGATCGACATGCTCGATGTGATTCATGTATGCCTGTCCCCATGGGTTAGTGCCGCTTTGGGTTCACGACTAGCCATGTCGGCCCGGGTTCTCTGTCATATGGATGCTAGCTACACTATCATATACGTGAGCCAAAAGGCGCAAGCGGTTCCGGGCCATGGTAGGGCGACACCCGTGGGAATACCGTGCGTGAGGCCACAAAGTGATATGAGGCGTTACCGGCTAGATTGATGTGACTTGGAATCGGGGTCCTGACAATGCCATGTCATTCTTTAACCTTCCCATGCACTCTTCAACCCTTCTTGCGCTTATCCCTCCTCCCTAGACGCCACCCCTCGGCCGCCTCCACGTCGTCCTCCCTCCCAGCTTCTGCATATACTTGCCCTGTGAGCCATCATCGACAAACAAGTCGGACATCGAACCACCCTATGTGATGGAGCCCTTCCTTCGTGTGTCTTTACTTTGACATACGAAAGCCTTTCCCACACTCTCCTTCTTACCATGTGAAAGCACAAGTGCTCCCTGGGTGATTTTGGTAATTAATGTCAACGTATCTCTTGTTGGACTAACACTTTTACCTAGTATGTTTGAGATGAGTTCAACAAATGAAGTGGCATGGACTAAAGGATGTGGAACCCCTTCAAGATGCTAAGGACAAAGGATTGGCTCAAGCTTCAAGCACAAGACTCTACATTTTATATTTTAGTGATCCAAGATCACATTGAGTCTATAGGAAAAGCCAATACTATCAAGAGGGGATGAGGTGTTGCTTAATGGCTTGCTTGCTCAAAGTGCTTAGTGATATGCTCCCAAGCCCTCAACTACTTTCTCACATCCACATATGACCTAAACCAAAAGTATAACTCGGCCCCACCGATCCTTTCTATCCGGCGCCACCAAGTTTAGATGTCATAGCCACTGCCACAAACCCTAGGCAAATCGGTCTCACCGATAGGGATCTCGGTCTCACCAAGATGGGGTTGTAATCTCTTTGTGTATGTCCATTATCAAAATCTGTCTCACCGAGTTTGAGTAATCGGTACTACCGAGATTACAATGCAAACTCTCTGGTTAGCTTATTACCAAAATCGGCCTCACCGAGTTTGTGTAATCGGTCCTACCGAGTTTGCCTGACCAACTCTCTGGTTAGCTTATTACCAAAATCGGTCCTACCGAGTTTGTGTAATCGGTTTCACCGAGATTACGTTATGCCCTAACCCTA
>JAHIAM010012263.1:0-17766 GCA_021605205.1 Aegilops longissima
ATTTCGGCGGATCCAAAATGTTGGCTGGCTTGGGGGCTGGTGTCGTCTGGCGTCCCAGCGGAGACACAATCAATCGTACTTCAAATAATGTACATGGACTCCAACAACGCGGCGAATCTGAGGCCCTTCTTCATGGCCTCCGGATGGCAATCTCCATGGGCATTCAGCGCCTAGAGGTGCTGAGGATTCAAACCTGCAATATCCCAAGTAAATGGAACTTTGGCGCAAAGATCCAAAAATGGCAGCTTACATAGCGCGTCCTAAAATGTCAGCTTTCGGTTCGAAGGACTCGAATTCCACCATGTAGCACAGGATAATAACCAGGCAGCGGCGTGTTAGCTTCGCATCGGTGAGCGAGGCGCCGTCCTCAAACATCTTCTGGAATGGCTCTTTAAGCCATCCGTATTATGGGAAGAGAGTCGGAAATAACAATCCGAGGCCAGTGCATCACCTAACTTCAGACCATTACGACACAATCGGTGGCTCAACCAATGAAATAACCCCTTGACTCACGAAATAATGGCAGTAATTGCCCGTGGGCAGAACCATTCCTAGCCTACTTAATCGGCGGGAACTTCCGAAGACCAAAATGAGGCCGCTGCATAGTTCGGATCTAAAGCCTACAAGGTCCATGAGGAGAACTTTATAAGAAAAGCACAACGGAGTCCTTCAAGGTGTATCTCCAAGAAGGAAGGCGAAATCTCTGGCTGAAATTCACGCCGGACTCGGCGGGCACCGCTTCGCCGGGCCCTTGTAGGCAAGGCCTTCCGTTGCAGGATTTTATTGGCCGACAGCCGGGCGGATCTCGGGACTTAGTCCAGCGATCGTCGGTTGCCCGCTCTTTGCTAATCGAGCCACATGCCACCCGCCCTCAAAACTATACCCATTACACGGCCATTCGCGGTGCAGGGGCTTGACATGGTTGGAACCCTTAAAGGGAACCCACAAGCACAAATACTTATTGGTCATGGTGGACAAATTCACCAAATGGATTGAGGCAAAGCGGTTAAAGCAGCAGAATCCGGACGGTGATAGACTTCATATCCGGGGTAGTACACGTTTTGGCGTCCCCACAGCATCATCGCGATAGCAGCACGAACCTCATGGCGGCGAGGTTGAACTCTGGTGCAAAAACATGGGCATCAAGCTCGATTACGCTTGATCTATCACCCCCAAACTAACGGTCAAGTCGGCGAGCAAATGGTCTAATCATGGCGGCATCAAACCCAGACTAGTGCGGTCCCTCAAGGAATCTAACACGCCTTTGGGTAGAGGCTTCGACTCCGTACTCGGGGCTGCGGACCACGCCAAACCGAACTCTGGTTCCACCATTTTTCAAGGTATCTGACGAGGCAGTTCGCCCTACAATATAATTCATGACTCACCTCGTGTGTGCATGTCGAAGAAAGAAGCCGAGTTGGATCGGCAGGATAGTTTGGGCGCCTTAGAGGAGGCGGGGCGTGGCAAAGGCTCATTCCGCCTTTTATCGGCGAGCTCGAAGATATCAAAGCGAAATGCGGGCCAAAACTTACAATGTTGGCGAACTTGTTCTCGCTGCGGACAAGAAAAGGACAAACTTAAGCCCAAGTGGGAAGGTCCCTTCGTCATCGACCAAGTCGACGGTGAACATACCGTCTCTGCTTGCATCGACAACCGACTCGAGCGAACCCATGGAGCGCAGCCCGTCTCCAAGCGATTCTCGCCCTAACGCGGACTCCAAGTTGTCTCACTCCCGTCCACCTTTTATATTTTTTTGTCTCTCGTCCCCTCCTTCTTCCACTTTTTTCAATACCTTTTATAGGTTGATTTGCGCTTTGTTACTTTACACTTGATGTGCTCACGGCACTCATTATACAGGGGCTTCTTTAACGAAGCTTATTCATAAGGGCTTCATGCCCAATACATATGTCATACTTCGCATGTACCTTTTATTCACCATTGTATGCATCGATATGACTTAAGTTTTGGCCAAGCTGGGTTGCACGGCTCATGTGCTTACCCCTCGTTCCCGATTGTTCGGCTGGGAGGTAAAGGAGCACCTCTGCGATTACTTCTTGCCGGTCGGCCGGATGTGTACCTCGGTGGGTGAAGCCAAAGCTAAGCGTTCTTAAGAGAATATTCGATCGGTGACTTGAAAGATGATTTATCTTACTTATTTATCTGCCCCGGATGCTTTTTACGCTATTTTCGCGATCCGGCATTGCACTTTAGGGCATGCCTCGAAAAGAACCCATACGGAACTATTCTCCTGGAAGATGTTTCTTACTAACCATGTAATATAACATAACTAGTTGGGCACTTATGCGATAAAGCAATTATGACCCGGCCTTGTCTCCATGCATGCCCGGTTCTTTTATAACCGTAAGGGTATTCGGACACACTCTGGACTGTTGGGTCCGAGGTTGAAGCGAAGCAGTCCAAAGACAAGCGATCTACAATCCGGCTAGAAGGCATTTTACATGTCATTTCAAATTACATCGTCAAACCGGTGATTGTACTCCTCCTCAATCCCATCTAACGAGGCTGTCTAATTCTGATCTGTTGGGAATATTCGCGACAGTTCTACTTGGCGTACATCAACTCACGAGGATCTCCTTCCCATCGGGCCCTGAGTCCGACCTCGGCCATGTGGTTTGGGTCAGCCTGAGATAGCGTCTTCACCATGGCCCGAGGCCTCCACGGCACCTGCGGCGAGGCCGATATCTTCCTAAGCGGGCGTCGCCGTGCTCCGAAGCTTCTCGGCAAGCTCACCAAGGCCCTCGGGTAGGGAGGCGGATGGCCATAAAGCATGAGCAGCGCCACTCGCCGCTTGCCGAACACGTTGAGCAATTGCACCAGCTCGGGAAGTTGGTCACCCGTTGACCAGGCATTTCCTCCAGAGGCGACCTGTGAGCACACCTAAAGACATATTTCTATCAATCGACTTCCTCGCGAATCTTCTTTTCAAGGGAATTTGTTCAAGCACTTACTATAAATGCAGGCAACCGATTCTCCTTCACGGGCAGACAGCTGGGCCGAACACCTTTCAGCTCTTCTCCTTGCTGGGTGTGGGCATCTTGGAGCTTGTTTCTCTCTGTTGCACCTTCATAAGCACCCTCTCTGACCTTTAGGCGCGTGGCTGTTGCTTGTCGGGATCTAGTCCGGCGCCCTCTGCAATATTATTGTGATTCACGCCGCACTTTGTTAAATAATTATCTTTTCAAATCGTCTTACCAATGGGGGTCTCTGTGGCTCCCCACATGGCGGCGTCTGGCCTCAGTTGGGCCTTGCACTCTTGGAGCTCTGGGACAGATGGGTATTCTTCTCCGTAAGATCCTGCATAATAATTGATCCTTAAATCAGTTGTTTCAACTATTTTAAGTCTCGGGAGACTCTTGGCATATATAACTATTAAAATTATTTACCGTATGTCTTTCACATCTTGCTCGTAGCTCTGGTTAACCCATCTTGGCGGCACGAGTGCGCGTTCCGCATCAAAAGCATTTACGCCTCGGGAGAAACACGCGTCACGAAGAAATGTCGCGGCCTTTGTGATTCATGGCGCTCTTCACCTCGGACCGGGTGGCGGAAGCACTGTCGGCATCCTCCGTCGGGCGTCGCTCATGCCTTATATTCGCCTCCCCTCCGGACCATGCGTTGGAGCATGGCTGGCGGAAAGCTTGATTAGCAACCTCTCCGGACCTTTGTCCGGCGCGCTCTTTCTGGAAAAGTTATGAGCATTAATATACCTCCTGGGATCCTTCCCTTAAAAATAGCGGTGCTCGTACCGTTGACCACGATGTTTGGTTCGCGTCACACTCCTCTTCCACCGCTTGGGCGGGTGACCCTTGTTGGTGGCGCGCGAGTTGACTTCCGCCTTAAAGGCACCTCTGCGATGCACCATAAGTATGGGATGGTGAGAATTGGCCGGATCAAATGATGGTGTCAAGACCTCGGTCGTAGTCACACAGGAGGCGAAACAAACCGGGGTAGTCGGCCGTAATGGCGACTAGGGCATTATCCATGCTAAGTTGGTGGAACACCCGTCAATCAGCTCCACCTTTATGTGGATCCTCTTGGAGGTCGGATCAAGGATCGTTCGGATCCTCGGGCTGTGGAGTTAGGCCGTATGCCCTCCGTCCGGCGCAACTCTGCGTCGAAATCACGAGTAAGATACTTGACTTTAAAAGTATGGGTCGGGTAGATGAACATCCGCTTGCCCAGCTCAGGGTTATTCATAGAAATCCATTCAGCGGATTGATGCGGAGAATCCTCCTCCTCTCCCTTGTACAAGCGGACATGATCTTTGCGGATCATTGCCGAGCCTGGCCCTTTGCGGCCATGCGGGTGGCGTCATCTTCCCGTTGAAATCCCACTAGGGTTGCCCCTATATTGGAGTGGCTGCACCCCTCGCATAATGCTGCGTGGCCATGAATCCAATCATGGTCAATCCGGATGGGCGATAACCTAATCCGGACCATCGGATAATGGGCGCTCCTATCATCTTCCGTTGAGGGCTCATGAGCGCCAACTCGGCGTTTCTTCAAGGGAGCATTGCTGAACTCCGGGAGGCCGATCCGAACTGGATCCGGGAGGCGTCGTCCATGTAGAACCATTTGAAGGCCGGTCTTGGACGCCTTCTTGAGTGCGGATTGATATCCGGTCCGCGATCGCCATATTTCGGCTCCGCCCACTTGATATCTCGACCCCTCATGAGCGAGTGCGAGACAAAACAATCTCTTCCACGCGTAAAATGGGGCTCGATGCCCAGAACAGCTCGCAAAACTCTGAAGCCCGTGATGCAAAAATGGGCAGGCGTGAGGTGGTGAAGCTGGATTCGCGAGAACTCTAGGAGCACGGAGAAAGCGGATGTATGGAAATCCGAGTCCCCTTATTAGATGGGGACAAAGCATACCGCTCCCCTTTGGAATGGTTGGGGGCGCTCTCCTGCTTTCCACCCTTGTAGGTGGCTAGTCCGGCTCGAACCGGAACCATGAAAGCTGGGGAAGATATCCCTCGGTTTGGAGTGCCACTAGCTCGTGTGTGGGCCTGAGCATCTCCCAATCTCTGGCTTAGGGCTGGGGCGCAAGAGGGGAGCAGCGTCGGCTATCCATGATGGAATGGATTTTTTGTCGGGCGCTTGATGAGAACTTGCGGATGGAGGATGGTGTGAGCTGGATCTAGATCCTCGCCTCTCTTATAGGGGCTCGTTTGCCGAGCTAGGGGTAAAATGTAAAAATACCCCAGCCTTTCGCATTAAATCGACCGTGGAAGAAAGGCCATTATTTGGCGTAAAGCCAAGGGCGCAACATTTATAAGGAAGCGGACACTATTGGCGGGAACATGAAGTTGGAGGAACTTCGCCTCTAATGCGAAGACAATCAATCGCCCTTTTCGCCGTCATTGAAGCCTGGTTCGAGAGCTCTTGAGGAGTTCGGACTAGGGGGTGTCAGGATAGCGAACTATCATCATCGGCGGACTCCAAGACTATGAAGATACAAGATTGAAGACTTAGTCCCGTGTCCGGATGGGACTTTCCTTGGCGTGGAAGGCAAGCTTGGCGTCTGGATATGTAGATCTCCTACCTTTGTAACCGACTTTGTGTAACCCTAGCCCTCTCCGGTGTCTATATAAACCGGACGGTGTAGTCCATAGGACGAACAACAATCGTACCATAGGCTAGCTTCTAGAGTTTAGCCTCTTTGATCTCGTGGTAGATCCACTCTTGTAACACACATCATCAATATTAATCAAGCGGGGCGTGGGTTTTACCTCCATCGAGAGGCCGAACACAGGTAAAACATCGTGTCCCTTGTCTCCTGTTACCATCCGCCTAGGCGCTCGATTCGGGACCCCCTACCGAGATCCGCGGTTTGACACCGACACCACGATAATCAAGCTACAGTAACCTCTGCTAATGATCCACGTCACTTCGATTACTGTCGCTAATCCCGCGTTAGTTCGAAACTGATTAAATTTCAAATTCAAAATTTGGCAAACAACAAAAGTTTTCAAAAATTAAAACAAAAATGTTCAAGGTGTGCAAATAAATACCTAGGAGTTTATGGTGTGGGACCCATGCTTTTATAAAAGACCCAAATACTTAAAATGAATTGAAACAGAAAAGAAAATAAATAAAGAGGAAAATACAGAAACAGAAAACAAACTAACAAACAAAAAAAATAGAAAGGAACCCCCACTGGCCCATTGGCCCATCCAGTTGGCAGGCCATTACTGGCCCAACAGCACCCGCTCCCATATCCCCACTACCCAAACCCTAACAGGCCGCTACCCCCACTCCTCAAAATATCCCCTCTCCCCGATTGGATCGAGATCGAGGAGGCGCTCACCTCGCCCATGACAGCTGCGCCGGGGCGCGGCGATGCCCGGCAGATGCCACCTCCTCGCCACCTCGCCTCCCGCGTCGGCCTCCACCACCCCGGCCCGAACCACCACCCGCGGCCCCGTCACCGGATCGCCGCCGCCCGGAGCTGCCCTCACCCTGGAACCACCATGCCGTCACCGGACTGCCTCCCGCTCCGCCGTGTTGTCCCAGTCGGCCTCCCGAACCTCCAGCGCCTGCCTGAACCCCACGGCCGTGGTGAGGCCCCTCCTCCTCTCTTCCCGCATCGCCGTGCCTCTGCTCCCCTCGCGTGCCTTGACCGCGTCGGCCGCGCCGCATGCCGCGTGTGCCCGCCCCTGCTCCTCGTCGCTGGTTGCCGCGGATCCTCCCGCCCTGGAGCCTTGTTAGCGCTTGGTCGCTCCCTCATTAGCCACCTCCGCCCGCCCTTGCCAATCGTCGGCGTCGCCCTTCGTCGGCGCCGTCCGTCTCTAAACCAGCGTCGCCCCTACTTCCCGTCGCCCGCGACCTCCCACTCGAGTGGGTTCGATCAGCGCGCCGCCTGCGCCAACTCCGCCCGCTCTGCGCCCCTTGCCGTCTTTGCTCGGCTATCGCTTTGGCGCGGCCCCTTAGTGGCCTCGGGCCTCAAGCGGGCGCATATTCGCCCGTGCTGTAACCTGCAGGGTGCCGTTAAAGCCCCTAGGGCCATTGACATGTGGGGCCCGCTTGAAGCGTTTACAAAAAATAAGAAAAATAATATATAAAATAAAATTAAAAATAATTGAATTAATTAATTAATTACTTACTTAATTAATTAACTTAATTAATCTTGTTTAGATTAACCTAATCATTTAGTTAGACTAACTAAACTGATTAGTTAGTCTTAGCCTATGGCATCTGGGACCCACACGTCGGGTTGACCGATCAACTCTGTTGCTGCTGCGTCAACATGACCTCATCTTGATGTCATTAATCCATTTTGAATTAATTTAAATAATTAATTAAATTCTAGAAATTAATAAAATCTTTAGAAAATCATAACTTTTAATCCGTAACTTTCGGTTAAATTATTTTCAACATGAAAGTTGCTCAAAGCAGCGAGGCGAATCGGATCGCAGCCGTTAAATCGCCACACACCCTAACATATCAAACTCACAACTTTCCCCTCGGCTCCTCTGCTGAGCGAAACAGGGATACTTTCCGGATGTTTCCCCTTCACAGGTATCACCTCATACGCGTTAGAACCGCGACATCACACTTTGCTTTGTCATGCATCATCATGCATATGTTTGTATTGTATTCATTGTTTCTTCCCCTCTTCTTGCTAGACACGAGGAAGCCTTGTGCTACCCGTCGACTACGGAGTTGGACCCCTCCTTCTTATCGAGCAACAGGCAAGCCCCCTTGATCACGGATATCACCTATTCTTCTCTATCTTGCTTGCATTAGAGTAGTGTATCATTTCTTGCTTTGATTAATCCTATCTTCTTGCATAGCCTTCCTTGCTACTCTTTTGTTACCTTTACTTGCTATCCTCTTGCTTAGTATAGGATGCTAGTGTTCCATCGATGGCCCTACACTCTTGTCCGTCTGCCATGCTATACTCTTTGGGCGTGATCACTTGGGAGGTGATCACGGGCATATCTACTTTACACTATTACATTACACTTGAATCTTGTTAGGAGATGGGAGTGAAAGGACGGTGGCTCCATCCCGGTAGAGGTGGGCACAGGTTCCCACTGACCCCATTGTTACTTGTGGGGGCGGCAGGCGGGAGAGAGGTGGGCAGCCACGTCGGTTCGCGGATGCTGCTGCAACAAGAGATCTTGGTATTTGATCGAGTCTAGCCATTTGGTCTATCGCACTAACCAACTCTGTGAGGAGCGATTATGGGCACTCGGCGTCGTGGTATCAGAAACGCCTTGGCGTTAGCGGTGGCGGCCTTGGCGGATTGGATGGAGCACTGCTAGGCTAGGTCTACTTCAGGCCCCGCAACATCCGTCGCTAAGGCGATGGGCCCGACCCTGCGCTTAGGTTTTAGACCGTGGTGACCTCTGTTGTGCCTAGGTGGGGCTGCGGCGTGTTGATCTTCGCGGCGGGCATGACCGAGAAGTGTGTCCGGCCAAATGGGATCAAGCGTCTTTGGGTTATGTGGTGCACCCTGCAGTGATTAATCTATTGAATAGCTGTGATCTTGATGGAGACGACTTGAGTTGTACCTTGACCTTATGACAACTAGATGGATACTCCATAAAACACAGCCTTCCAAGTGCGGACACAACCGGTGATCGCTCTCTAGCAGGGCTACTGAGGAGGGATCGCGGGTAGGATTATGCTATCGATGCTATTTGGAGGACTTGATCTACTCTCTTCTACATCTTTGCAAGGCGGAGGCTGCGAAGTGTAGTCTTGACGAGGATTAGTTATCCCCTCTTATTACGGCATTACTGCATTGGTCCACCGATATGGCCCTTTACACATATACCCATGCATATGTAGTGTAGCTCATTGCTTGCAGTACTTTGGATGAGTACTCACGGTTGCTTTTCTCCCCTTTTCCCTTTCCCTTCTACGGTTGCGCAACGGATCTTTGGAATCTAGGGCAGGGCCACCGTCGTGACGACTCCTACTACGAGGTGCCTACTACTACGTGCGGGCGGCGGCGACGGGAGTAGTTTAGGAGGATCCAGGCGGGAGGCTGCGCCTCTTTTGATCTGTATCGGTTTGTGCTAGCCTTCTTAAGGCAAACTTGTTTAACTTATGTACGTACTCGGATATTGTTGCTTCCGTGACTTCGTCTATGATCGAGCACTTGTATTCGAGCCCTCGGGCCCCTGGCCCGTATTATGACTGTATGACTTATTTATGTTTTAGAGTTGTGTTGTGATATCTTCCGTGAGTCCAGATCTTAATCATTGCGTTTGCGTGTATGATTAGTGTCTGATGAATCGGGCGTCCAGGTATCATTATCTTCCCAATCATAATCATCACAACAAGCAATAGGCATAACGAGATCATCATCAAGTGCATCATCTTCCACAATTATTTTTGATTCGTTTTCATGAGGCACAATAATAATAGGAGCAACATTATTTGGGAGAGATATCTTTTTACCTCTCTTCCTTTTTCTTTTCTTCTTCTTCACCTCATGTGTGGGTTCAATCCTCTTTTTGGAGCTCCTTATTAATGAGATTGATTGAATAGAAGGCTCCTCCTCGTTACCTGATTCATCATAAGAAATAATAGGAGAATATTGGGAAGTCTCTTCCCTTTCATTAGTATTCTCTTCATATTCTATTTGTTTTATTTTCTTTATGTAATTGGCAATATAAGGATTTTCAATGCAATTCACCGCATAATACATATAAATTTCCTCTAGATCAAAACCAAGAAGTTTATAACGGGCAAATTCTGGAAGATGCTTAGTTATACGTTTCATTTCTTCGTAGCCCATAAGCAAACTAAGTTCATTATAATGTGCAAGGGAAATCAAGTCATCACAATTTTTGGATACGATTAGATCATGAAACAATTTGCATCGGATAGCAAAATGACCCTGCTCATTGCAAAGTCCACATGTACGGCCAAAAAAATTTAAATTTTCAGCACAAACATCTAGCCTTTCTTGCAACAATTTAGTTTGTAAGTGCTTATGCCTCTTGCAATATCTATCTTCCCTATTTGGTGTGTACATGCAAACCCAATGCACTCCACAAAAATTGACATGTTGATAGGAGACATTTTCATCATAACTAGTGCAATCATCATTAGTACCATGGATATTCAAGGAGTTTATACTAACAACATTGCAATCATGCTCATCATTCAAAGATTTAGTGCCAAACATTTTAATGCATCACTACAAAAAAAGACACATCCGTGACATTTTTGGGCGAGCGAAAAAATTTACATCATACATATGACACTTCTATGGCGATAATTGTGACAAAACCGGTATCATCATAGATGTGGTGGGCTCCTACTTCTATGACAAAAATCATGATAGAAAATGGGCTTTTATACAGGCGGGCAGGCGTGCATGACATTCTTTGGGCCGTCCATGGCCGAAAAACCGTGGTAGAAGCAAGGGGAGGAAAATTTTGGGGAGTTGCACTGATTACGGTGGGAGGTCGGGCGGAGCGATGCGCGTTCTCTCGTCTGCTGCGCATGTGTGCGAGTGTTGGCTCTAAGCGAACCCGAGCAAGGTGTTGGGCTCTAAGCGAACCCGGCGATTGCCTTTGCGAGCTCTGGCGTGGCTGAACCCGGCGATCGATCGATGGCTGTAGCGAACCCGATGGGCGATTCCTTCACTCTGCTGCTAGTGAGCATTGCGGGGGGTTGGATGAATAGTGGCGGTGGCGTTGCCTCTGGATGAAGCGAGGAACCCATGGTGTGGAGGCTGGATGAGCAGTGAGCGGTGGAGGGTGGCCGTGGAGGGTGGTTGAGCAGGACCCCGTGGTGTGGAGGCTGGATGAGCAGTGAAGCGGTGGAGGGGTGCCCGTGGAGGGTGGTTGAGCGATGGCGGTGGAGTAAGCGCCGGTGGAGCTGGATGAGCGAGGGCCACGGAGGTTGGAGGAGGTCGGCGGTGGCCCGTGGAGGCTGGAGGAGGTCGGCGGTGGAGATGAGCAGTATCCGTGGAGTCCGTTTTGTGTGCATGCACACCCTCCACCCCTGTTTTATTATGGCGCTCCAACACAAGTCCGTTTCGTCCAATTTGCGATCGCCACCCCTCGATCACGGGACCCCGTTTCGACCGTGGGAGTCTTTCCTCTGTTTCTTGATGCGCCCACCTCCCGATCAATAGGACCCCTGTTTGACCGTGGAGGTCCGTTTCCTCCGTTCTTGCGATGCGCGAGCCCCTCGATCAGCGGGACCCCGTTTGACGTGGCTGGTGAACACAAGGCCGTTTCCTCCGTTGTGCGATCGCCGGGACCTCGTTCCATCGCTGTTCCATCAAGCCCTCCCGATGAACACGACCACGCATTCGTTCCGACCCGGTTGGCTCCCCATGAACGGCTGACGGCGTTGTTTCTCCGTTCGACCCAGCCATGTGCGTGTCGCGAGTAGGCGTTCGAGACCCTGCCCGTATGACGTGCGTGGCGTATTTTCTTTCTTGCACCCTCGCGCTGTGCGTGCGTGTACATGCTACGTCGCGGCGCCTCTACTATGACGCGTCGGCGCCTCTACATCGACGCGTCGCGCCTCTACATCGACCGGTATATGCGTACATGTTCGCGACAGAATGACAGCGCTCGTGCGCCTTGACCAGTGGGTCCGGTATCAAGCATTTCCTTGCGTCGAAGTTGTAACTGGTGGGTCCCGGCGGATCGAGGCGAATCGTTTGGGTTTTGCGGGCGCCGCCTTGCGTGCAAAGATGTAGCTGGTGGGTCCAGCGATCGAGAAACGTTTTTTAAGTGAAATCTGATGGCCCGTCGGTGGGTCCCAGTGTCGGTGGAGGAATCATTATTTTCCACGTAATAAGGCACTTCCTTCTGCGGCCGTGGACCCGGTGTCGACCTCTCCACGTCTGATCCCGTCCGTGATCGTTCCTTGACCGTTGACCCGCTGGGCGAGAGCACCCGAGGCGGTGAGCGGCGGAGAGCCTAGGAAGGGGCGAAGTGAGCGGGAAAGCGGCAGCGAAGCCAGCGGAGAAGGAGTACAAGGTTCACTTGTTATTTGCGGTGTGAGGCTCTTTGTCGCCCTGAGGACTGGCAGCCAGTGGGAATAGTAAAGGCGGTGAGGCCTCCAGGGCCTGACCACGCCACGGAGGCGAGGAGCATCTTGACCGACCGGCGCTGCTTTGGTAATTGGACAAGAAGACCCGAAGGTTGAAGAAGCGATCTGCCGTTGGATGGACATCGTCTGATCCTTTGGAGCTAAATTGTTCATATTGACTAAAGTTGACAAAGGCCCCGTCGATCAACTTAGTAGGCCTAAGTCGGCCTCCACCATGGTGGGTCCCGGCTAACAAGGGAGTATTCATTTTTTGTGCGTAATAAGGAGGCACTTCCGGTGGGTCGGTGACAGTGAGGACGTTTTTTTTGCGAAATCGGCGGGCCGTCCGGTGGGTCCCGGTGATCGAAAGCGTTTTTTAGCAAAATAAGGTGGCCCGTCCGGTGGGTCCACTTTCGAGTGGAGGAATAATTATTTTGCGCATAATAAGGAGGCACTTCCTTCGGCCGCTGGACCCGGTATCGACCTCTCCACGTCTGATACTCTTCGATGGAAATCGATGCGTTGACTTCGTTGACCACGCCGCGTCGAGACACCAGGCGGTGAATGCGGGCACGAGCGAGGCCTAGGAAGGGGACGGCGGGCAGGGGAAAACGATAGTGGTAGCCAGCGGAGAATCGAGGTTCCTTTGGTTGACTGCGGCGTGAGCTGCCGTCATCTGAGAATAACGGGGGTGTGGGTGAGTAGAGGATACCAGGCCAGCGGTGGGAGTAGTAGAGCGGTGAGGCCTCCAGCATCCTGACCGAGCCCGAGAAGGCGAAACAGCGACGACCGGCGCTTTTAGAGCGGTGGAGCAAGAAGACGAGGTTGAAGAAGCACAATGGCCGTTGGATGGACATCGTGCAGGTCCTTTGGAGCTAGAATCGTTCATATTGACTAAGTTGACAAAGCCCTCCATCCCCGTCAACTTAGTTGGCCTAAATCATCCTCCCACTATGGTGGGTCCCATCTAGCAGGGTGGGTATTCATTTTTTTATGCGTAATAAGGAGGCACTTCCTTGCGTGCGAAGATATAGCTGGTGGGTCCGACATGTCGCGAAGTGTTTTTCATGAAATCTGAGGCCCTTCCGGTGGGTCCCGGTGTCGGTGGAGGAATCATTATTTTCGGCTAGATCCCGGCCGATGGATGTCGTTCGTTGACCACGTTGACCGGGCAGCAGCGAAGCACCATGGCGGTGGGAACTGACGGCGAGGCCTAGGAAAAGACGACGGGCAGGGAAGACTCGGCAATGGTTCCCCAGCGATGGGGAATCGAGGTTTCTTGGTCGGCTTTGCGTCGCGGAAAATAACGGAGAGGTGTGGGTGAGTAGAGGAATGG
The DNA here is from genome assembly GCA_021605205.1 of Aegilops longissima. Lineage (NCBI taxonomy): Eukaryota > Viridiplantae > Streptophyta > Magnoliopsida > Poales > Poaceae > Aegilops > Aegilops longissima. The sequence goes on from JAHIAM010012263.1 coordinate 13,371, forward strand.
CACGGCCAGCAATGAAGTAGGGTGAATGGGCGGTGCGGCTGCGTGACAAACGCCGCGCGAGGCGGGTAAGCGGTCCACAGGAGCTGGTTTGGTGGTTTGGAGCAAGAAGATCAGATATTGAAGAATCAACACGGCCGTTGGATTAACATCCAACGACCCTCTTCTAGAATCGTTTGTGGACTAAGTTGACAAAGCCAAAGTACCGTCAACCTAGTAGACCCACAAGTCAGCCTCCAAATCTGTCCCCAAACAGCATACATGAAAATTTCTGGCAGTTCAAATTAATTTTAAATCTAAATATACCTTAATTTAAATTCAATGAAATTTTACCCTTTAAAAACAATGAAATTTAAAATATCAAAATCAGAAGAAAACAGTATTTGGGAACTAATTGCTGTTTGCTGTATTTTTTTCATTTACAGCCCATTTATTATTACTTATAGAACATTTCTTATTACTTATAGCCCATTTTACTGGGCAAAATGCATCCTCCTCGTCTTGAAGATTTACGGCCCAGCAGGAACATAGAAAAGCAAGTAGGCCTATGTTGGTTATTACGCAAAAAGCAAAATAGCTGGCTAGCCATTTTTGAGAAAGGAAAAAAACAAATTGGGCTGGTCATGTGCTAAGCAGATGAAATAAAAGCACAGGCTAGGCAGACCTGGGTCCCTACAACCAGTTGATACCCTTCTCCGTCTGAAAAACAAAATTACTGCAGCTTCTTTGGGTCCCTCTTGTCATCCTCACCATGTACATTCATCTCCTTATTCCTCTGGGTTGACCATGGCCAGCAACAGAATGGCGGCAGATATTGAGGCCTCGAGCAGGCAGTGGGAAGATCACAGCCTTGGCGGGAGGGGGAGTAAAGCGGTCCACCGGCGCTGGTTTGGCTTTAGCGGCTCGAGGAAGAAAGGCCCGAAGAAACCACGACACGTTGAATGTCAATCGAGCGGTGAGAGTTGGCACAATAGTTTTTTACTAGCGGACACCAAGTAGCATACTTTTTTATATAGGAAAACTGCGAGGAAAATCGTTATGCTGCCGTCCTCCTCATAGGGCGTTAACCACATAAGTGACTAGCACCCTTGATTTTCAATGAGAGGTCTTGGTATGGAATTGTCAAAACCAGCGGATCTCGGTAGGGGTCCCGAACTATGCGTCTAGGCGGATGGTAACAGAGGAGACAAGGGACACGATGTTTTTACCCAGAGTTAGGGCCCTCTCGATGGAGGTAATACCCTACTCACCTTGATTAATATTGATGATATGGGTAGTACAAGAGTAGATCTACCACGAGATCAAGGAGGCTAAACCTAGAAGCTAGCCTATGGTATGATTGTTGTTAGTCCCTCGGACTAAAACCCTCCGGTTTATAGACACCGGATAGGTTAGGGTTACAGGAGTCGGTTACAATGGTAGGAGATCTACATATCCGTGTCGCCAAGCTTGCCTTCCACGCCAAGGAAAGTCCCATCCGGGACGGGGCGAAGTCTTCAATCTTGTATCTTCATAGTCTTGGAGTCAGGCCGTGATGATAGTTGACTATCCGGACACCCCTAGTCGAGGACTCCTCGGTAGCCTGAACAGGGCTTCAATGAATGGAGAGTCCGTGGCATATATTGTCTTGACATTGCAAGCGGGTTCCTCCTCCAGAATACTTCATAGAAGGTTTTGAACACGGGATAGTGTCGGCTCTGCAAAACAAGTTCCACATACCACCGTAGAGAATAACTTTTGCACAGATCTGCTGGCGTATTCAGCGGCGTGACATCACCACAGCCCGGCCTTTATATGAATCGTTTTTACTTGTTCCACCTTAAGGCGTTTAGCGGCGGTTTCCTTAGCGTCTTATCAAAGCATAGATCGTGCCCCCTTATTCGATTCTCATCAATACGGATATGGGTAACCCATCGCGCCATTGATTCTGGCGCTTGGAGATAAGCAAGTTTTACCGGGGCTGGTGGGGGCGCATGACCGTCCGTCCATATAAGGGATAAGGATCCACCTTTTCACCTCGCCTTCTTCCTCCTTTGCTCATCCATTTCCTTTTCGAGCTCCAGCGCCCAAGTCCGCATCCCACCTCAACCTTCTCCAACCATGTCGGGAGGCGGGAGGCGGGTGGATGGCCTCCTCCGTCACGGAGGGCATCACATGAACTGCGGGAGGCGGATACTTGTCCGGCGACATCCAGCGCCTGAGCTGCCAATCGCAGGCAGCTCATTCAACCCCGGGCCCCATGAGAGGGTGGTGTTTCTCCCCACTTCCTCCATGGACTAGGTTTTCCACTTCACCCATTTGTCCAGGGGCTCATGTTCTACTCTGGCTGGACTTCCCGACTGGCCCAATTTCATCCTCAACATCTCGGCGTTTATAAATCGTTAATGCAGGACTTCCTCTGCATCAGCCCCACTTGGACTATGGTGAAGATCTTCAATGTCGGGCGAGAAGGTGGTGGGTGACAATCGAAGCGAATCTTGAGGCGCCATGGTTGGCAAGATGGCCAAAGTCGCATGGCTCGAGGCTCCTATGTGGAGACAATAAAGGGTAGTGAGGAGTTTGGACTGGGGGTGTTGGGATGGCGAACTATCATCGGCGGACTCCAAGACTATGAAGATACAAGATTGAAGACTTGTCCAGGTGTGGGATGGGATTTCCTTGGCATGGAAGGCAAGCTTGCGTCGGATATGTAGATCTCCTACCTTTGTAACCGACTTTGTGTAACCCTAGACCTCTCCGGTGTCTATATAAACCGGCGGTGTAGTCCATAGGGCGAACAAGATCGTACCATAGGCTAACTTCTAGGGTTTAGCCTCTTTGATCTCATGGTGATCCACTCTTGTAACACAATCATCAATATTAATCAAGCGGGGCGTGGGTTTTACCTCCATCAGAGGGCCGAACACAGGTAAACATCGTGTCCCTTGTCTCCTATTACCGTCCGCCTAGATGCAGATTCGGGACCCCCTACCGAGATCCGCGGTTTTGACACCGACATTGGTGCTTTCATTGAGAGTTCCTCGTATGCGTCACCCGATAGGCCCGATGGCTCCTTGATCATCAACAAGGGCCGGGTCGGGTGAGACTTTTCTCCCCGGACAGATCTTGTGTTCGGCTTTGCCTTGCGGGCCAATTAAGCAGCCATCTGGAGCGAATCGAAAGCTCGCCCCTGGCCATCGGTCGGTTGGAAGTTTGAACTATCGGCCGATATCCGTGGAGACTTGATCTTGGCCGGTTCGAGCGCAAAACATGCCGGCTGTCTCGATGGGCATGATCTAACTGCTGACCGAGCGAGTGCCCTAGAGGCCGCACGATATCCGCTCGACCCTAATCCGGATCCGGATTCCCGATCAGGGCAGTGGTTGGACACCGCCTCGGGGCTACAATCTCTGGCGATCGAGCCAAACTCCATCCTGTCCTTTGTGAAGACCTCGACTCCGGGTGCGGACTCCTCTCCGGACTCCGAACCCTCGCGCCCCCTCGGATCGATTGGGTGCGATCATGGAGTTCACGGCGCGGACATCTTTCCACTTGCCCTTTGGCGACATCCTGAATTCACTAAAGTCTCTCTCTTTATCCGGAGAGCCTGGCGGACTACGATCGGGAAGGTTGAGATCGAGACGGCGAAGAAATTCGCATACCACCACCCCTTGTAGCCAGCCGATAGCCTACGGCGTGCCGATTTACTCCGAAGACATCGGCGGTATGGATGACGATGTAGGAACAACAATTAACCAACACCTATAGGATCTGGACAACCTCATCCCATGATGTATACATGGTGGATACACCTAAAGGAAATGAAGGCGAGGAACAATGGGGCGCCACGAAGGATAAATCCCTCGGCAGTCAAAGCGGCAGCGTGGCGCGAACAAAGTCCGCCTCAACAAAGACCCAGCCATAGGCAGGCGAACGGTGGACAACGAACAAGCTATCGAGCAATCGTCGAACAAGACAACTTGGATAAACAATCTGTCCCCGGCGAAGACAACAGTCTGAACAATCTCCGCCGGACAAACCATTGGAGCAAAATGACCTCCGAGGAAAAACCAACCGGCCCAGCACGAGCGAGCGGAGCTCAAAACAGCGGAAAGATGCTAAGTTAGATGGAGCAAAGTATTCAGCACCCGAAGAAATCTGGCGGCGATCGGAACAAAAGTTACCGAAAATAAAGCTCTGCCCGAATTACGAGGAGGCCTTGACCCCCACAATTAAAAGCAAGAAAGGCCACCCGGTCGGATGGGCGACCTCACGGCAAAAAGAGCGGTGGTGCGCACACAAGCCAATATGCGATCCCCTAAGTTCACATCAAAGGATGGCCAGATAGGGTCCATCTATGGGCCAGAAAAACGCTCGTCAAAGCAATGCAACCGCCAAAATTCCGAAAACCACGGCACAC
>JAHIAM010012264.1:0-29091 GCA_021605205.1 Aegilops longissima
CTTGGAATCAACAACATTCTCTTGACTCCTTGATCACATTTGGTCCAGACAATGGCGATCTCAACTTCATCGCACATCAGCAGTGTCGGCTCCTTCTCCCATACAAAGCTTCAAAGGGCCATCTTCAAAGCTGACTTGGTAGGCTGTTGTTGAATGAGAAACTCTGCGTAAGGTAGATTATCATCCCTACTAGATCCATAATCTAGTGCATATATGTTCTCAACATGTCCTCCAGAATCTGATTGACTCTCTCGGTCTATCCATCTGTCTGCGGATGAAAGGCTGTACTAAACTCTAGCCTAGTACCCAAAGTTTCCATAAGCTGAATCCAAAACTTTGAAGTAAAGCTGGGTTCCTCTATGATACAATGGTCCTCGGAACTCCATGCGAGACATCTGATCGGTCAAATATATCTTGGCCAACCTCGCACTTGTATAGTTGGTTTTCCTTTGGGATAAAGTAAGCCACTTTAGTCAAGCGAGTCAACTACTTGTAAGTGCATCTAGTGCCCTTAGTGATTTTGGTGTATTGAAGACTTATAGGTTAAGTAACTAATGCGTTTGTGAGTGTACACAGGTCTATAAGTCTATGAGGTTTGATATTCTGAGAGAAAATCGACCCTAAAATGAATTTCTTCATCTGAAGAATTTGATATTCGAAGACTTTAGAAGACTTTGAAAGTGAAGAAATTGGTGTGATTGAAGACTTGGTATTACTTTGAGGAATATGAAGCGTGAAGACTTTTGTTTTTCGTAGTTTCATTTTCTCTTTCTTGAGTCATAGGAAACACCGTCTTTGTTAAAGGGGTTAGAAATACTAAGGAAAATTTCCATTTGATGCTCAACTCAAAATCCTACACCTACCAATCCCTTGAGTGAAGCTTTTGGAAATCTCATATGATTCGATCAATTTCTTGATGTGAGAGCAGAAGCTCTTACAGTCCTTGAGAATTATTCGGCCCGAGTTAAAATTCGCCGGTCTGAATTGCCTACGATGAGAACATGATAGCCTGAGAATTTGATGTTCCAACTTCCGACCGTTCTTTGTCTTCTTGCAGCTGTCCCAAAATATCTCCACCTAACGGTCATATCATTTAAGGGCATTTATGTCTTATCATGTCGGGCTGCTCGAGGCTATAAATAGCCGCCCCCACAACCACTAGTTGGTTGGCTGCTCAAGAAGAACTTGACACTTGTCATTTGAGAGCAACCCATCCTCGAGGACTTTGGTGAAAATCATCAAGTGAGGAAAAACCCAAAGTGAGAAAATCCCAAAAACCAAACCCCAACAAACCCAAAGTGATTGAGCATCGAAGAAATTGATCCAGCGTGGATCCGGCGCTTTTACCTTTGAAGACTGTGCTTCTTCGGACGGTTAGGCGTCACGGTCTAGACATCAAGAGGAATTGTGGATTGCCGAGTGACCAAGTATGTGAAGGTTTGGAATGCGCTGAAGACTTACCACAGTGATTGGGCCGAGGTCTGCGTGGCCTTAGTTCAAGGAGAATCTGGTGAGGACTTGGTGTCTGAGCTGCGTGCTCGATGGTGGGTGTCAAGGACTGCGTGTCCTCGAGTTTAAATACTCAGCCGCTCAACCAGGCGTACAAGCTGAGGCAGCAGAGTTGGAACTGGTCTACAAATCATTGTCTTCACCAACCTAACTGGTTCTATTTCCTCAACCCTTTCATTTCCTCATTCTTGTGTTGAGTGTTTGTCATATCTGTGTTTGAAGACTTTGGTGAAGACTTTCTCAATTTCCTCGGTTCAATTTCTTGATCTGTTTATCTTCATCTTGTGTTATCCTGTGATTCGCTTTCTGTACTCTGTGATTGTCTTCATTTCATCATGATGACTATGCATGTAATCTGTTATGCTTACTTACAGTACTTATTCCGCTGCATGTATTTCTTAGCTAAGAATTTCCTCACCGCAAATTCCTCGTGATGAAGAATTTGTAAAATCATAAAATGGCCTATTCACCCCCTCTAGTCGATATAGCACTTTCAATTGGTATCGAGCAAGGTACTCCCTTGTTACATGTGATTTAGTTTAACCACACGGAGTTTTAGTTATGTGAGCCCATGGTATGATCAAGGTCTCGGCGGTGTCCTACCTTGATGGGACGGACTACCTCTTTGGAAGAACAAAATCGAATGCATCTTGAAGCAATTGACAACGATCTACGGTATGTTGTGACAAAGGTGTTTCCTCGGTCACACCCTCTCTGAATGATCTTTGATGTGAAGAGATTCAAGCAACTCGATTCTCAGCGAAGAATATCATATGTGGCCATCGAGCAAAGGTCAATATGGAAGAGTGAGTGCTTTGGAATCTGCCAAACTCATGGGACGAGGCTGTCCAAAGTAAATGAAGGTGTTTCAACTCAGCGTGACTCTCGAGTTGATGTTCTTGAATCTCAGCGAAAATGTTCAACAAACCTTGATCGCCTCTTGACATCTCAAATGAGCTTCAAGCCTTTGGGTGCCATGACATCACCGACCATGAGGTGGTGAAGAAATTGCTAAGATAAGCGATTCCTCATTTGACACTCGCATGATGATACAAAGCAGGCTGACTACAAGTCTCTTGATCCTGCTGATATCCTCGAAGGCTAAATACTCACGAGTTCGACTTGCTGAAAGAGATCTCTATGGTTACGGCTATGGAAGAACACGTGCCACGAAGGCCAAGGCTGAATCTGAATCACGAGTGAAGAATCGGTAGTAGCCTTGGAGATCTGAAGAATTTGGCGAGAGCTAACTGCTTGCTCGTGAAGAAATTCGAGAAATTCACAAGGCGTGGTCGTTTTGGAAAATCCTCAAGCGGTGATTCCTCATCTAGTGACTATAGCGAAGACTTTGCCACAAATGCAAGAAACCTGGTCACTATATCCAAGATTGTCCTCGATGGGAAAAGGAATTGAAGAAGAAGAAACACAAGGATTACAATTACGATGGCGTGAAGAAGAAGAAGAAATCATCAAAATCTTCATCATCAAAATCCTCAAAGCCTTCTTCTCACAAGAAGAGCAGCTCCAAAAAGCTCGGGCATTCATTGGCAAGGAAATGGACTCTGAAGCTGAATCGAGGAGAAAATGAGGAAGAGGAGGATGCGAAGAATCCGAATCTGTGTGGCTAGTAAAAGCTCTTGCTCTGCTTCGTCAGCAAATCCATCTTCAACGCTGAAGAAAATGACTCGCCAACAAACACGATGAGGAAAATGATGACTACGCTCCACCTATTGCTTCATGGCAAAAGGTGCCAAGGTACTCAATTACACCTCCTTTGAATCTAGTGAAAATGAATCGATGAGGATCTCAAGCCCCTACTCTAAACTTGCTAAGATTGCTATAAAACAACAAAGGGCTTTTGAAAAGGTTCAAAACATGCTAGATAAGAGTGATGATATGTTAGGTGAAGAAATGGATCGCACTCAAGCCCTAGCTGAAAATCTTGAAAGTTCAGTCTAGGCTTGACAGCCTTCAAGTCATCATAACACTCTTATCGATCATGAAAACTTTCTTATGAATTTCTTCAAAAGCAAGATCTTGAGAAGCTAAGGCGAGTTATGAAGATCTTGAGAAGGGCGCGATTCATTACTTGCTCAACAAATCAGCGCTTCTCAAGAAGAATTTGTTCCTCCATGCTTAAAATGCATTGAGCGTGAATCGCTAATTCTTCACTGAATGTTCAAATGCTTCAATTATTACAAATTCTTCACCTGCCTCTGCTATCACTAATTCCTCACACGAGGACATTGCTAGTATCACTAACGATCACATTTGAAGGAATTGTACATGACGAGGCATGTACAAAAGCCTCAAAGGCATCGAGACTCTTTGTGATGTGCTTAAAAGCAGATCCTCAACAGGAACCCTAGGAAGAGGGTATTGCCTTTGAGAGGAAACTCAATCTTGATGGAGCGTCTTTGGAAGCTGGCGGTATCCCAAAACCTCATGGGTTGCTGCAAAGGGACCTCGAGTTGATCCATCTACCTTATCTGGTTTTACATGTGAATTTCCTCATTACGATGATGAGTCATTTGACTCAAACTATAAACTGTTCAAAAATCAGAATGGTGAAGTATTTGCTAGATATGTTGGCACTAAGCTGCGAGGAGCGGTCCCCTATGAAGAAAATCTGGGTTCCCAAGAAATGTCTTGAAAGTCTTGGTGAATGTCCTCATGACACCACACAGTGAAGAAAAGGAACCCCAGATCAAATTCTTCATATGGACAAAATTCTTCATATGGATCCAAGTCCTCATCGGACCAAATTCCTCCGTGGATCAAATTCCTCAAAGGATCAAAGTCCTCATATGATTATCATCGTGCTAACAACTCTGTTTGCGAGGTAGAGCTAAGGGCTATGAATATGTGCATTATTCTTCAAACCATTATGTTCATAAGTCCTCGAAGAATTTCTCTGCTTATTCATATGCTTACCTAACCCCTCTTATGTGAAGCGAAATGGTTTGGCCTCTATGCCACCATTCTCATATGGTGCTCATGAGAATGATGAACTCTTTGCCACCCCTTGAGATGTGGGTGGTGAAGAAAAGAACTAATCTCTTACTGCAGGGTCAGGTCTCGGGCGTGCCTCAAGCGTCTGAAGAATTTCTTGGGGCACGACAAAAATGCACGAAAGGGCCTTGGGCTAATCATGATGAAATGAACTTTCATTTCACACGTCCTCATCTTGCTTATCTAAATCTTGGTGATGAAATTCATCGATGAACTTGACATCATATTCTTCGATGAAGTATATGAGATCGTAAGTTATACTAATTCATCTGCGGGATGATCAACCCAAAACCAGCAGTGGGTTCTCGATAGTGGATGTACAAATCACATATTTGGTGACAAGAATCTATTGATGGATGCTCCCTATCACCATCTCATCTGAAGCATATCATCTTTCTTGACAAAGGCAAAAGTCAGGTATTGGGACTTGGTAAGGTTGCTATCTCTAAGGACATGCACATGGACAAAGTCATGCTTGTTGAGTCTTTAGGATATAACCTCATGTGGTCTCAATGCTTTGTGATCTTGATATGGTTGTTATCTTTGGCAAGTGTCGTTGTGTTGTGATTATGGAAGCGACAATTCCAAAGTCTTGAAGGCTTTAGGAGAGGAGACTTGTATATTGTTGATTTTCCACGGGACCACAACCAGCCGTGTGTCTACTTGCAAAAGCTTGAGAAAGGCTGGCTATGGCATCGACGACTTAGTCACGCATGAGCATGAGGAATTTACTGCAGCTTGCGAAGAAGAAGCATGTCATTGGCATTGAGAATGTCAAATTCCTCAAGGATCACTTATGCGAACTGTGAAGCTGGAAAAATGACCAAGGCCAAGCATCCAGTGAAGACTATCATGACCACTACTCGTCCCTTGAATTGCTTCACATGGACCTCTTGGTCCCAATCATTACTCAATTGTCACTAATGATGCATCTCTATATGGCTTTGTTATTGTTGATGATTACTCTCTACACATGGGTACATTGTTACTTACAAAATCAAGTGCAGAAATCTTCAAGCGATTTTCCTCGAGGGCTTCAACCAACTTTGGTGTGAAGATCAAGCACATCGAAGTGACAATGGGCCTGAGTTCAAAATTCGGTCTTGATGACTATCTTGATGAACTTGGTATTACTCATGAGTTATCGCTCCCTATACTCCTCGGCAAAATGGGCGTCGTGGGCGCAAGCAGAACTCTTGTTGAGATGGCTGCACTATGCTTGATGAATACAAAGCGCCTAGTCGTTTACGGATTGAAGCAATTGACTGCGTGCCACATCATCAGCAGTATATCTTCACAAATTCTTCAAGAAGACGCCTATGAACTCCTCACCGACAAGAAACCCAATGTAAGTTATTTCAAAGTCTTGATTGCTAAATGCTGGATTAGAGATCCTCACCACCACTCTAAATTTGCACGAAAGCACATGAGGTTTTATGCTTGGTTACGGAAAGGACTAGCACACCTCTGAGTCTTCAACATCACACTTCACAAGATTGTTGACCTTGTAGATGTGCGGTTCGATGAAACTAATGGCTGCAAAGAGCACCTACCTACATGTTAGGCGAACCACACGAGGATTCTATCGAGGTTCAAAGGCAAGCGGGGATGTCATTCCTCTTGAAGAAACTGCTGAAGAATTCATTCACATCTGTGAAGAACGTCAGGTGATGCACTGAAGATAATCTTGAAGAAAATGGTCTTTGAGGAAAATGATCAAATTCCTCGAAGACAACCAGCTCATCCTCGCGTTGCAAAAGAAGTGCAAGTTGACAAGATCATTGATGACATTGAGCGCGAGGTCCTCTCACTCGCTCAAAAGCTTCACACTTATCTAACTTTTGTGGGCACTATGCTTTTGTCTCTATCACGAGCCCACTAAGGTAGATGAAGCATTTCTGGGCGAGGTGGATTCAGGCCATGCAAGAAGAATTACATCGATTCGAGCTCAACAACGTCAGGGCTGGTCAAGCGTCCGAGATCCTGCAAGCATAATATCATTGGCACAAAGTGGATCTACCGCAACAAGCAAGATGAAAATGGTCTTGTGGTGAGGAATAAAGCGCGACTAGTAGCTCAAGGCTACAGCAGGAGTTGAAGGAATTGATTTCGATGAAACTTTTGCACTGTTGCTAGACTTGAGTCTATTCATATACTACGCCTATGCTAACCATCACAATATCACTTTATATCAAATGGATGTGAAAAGTGCATTCCTCAATGGTAAGCTTGAGGAAGAAGTATATGTTGCTCAACCCCAGGTTTTGAAGATCCAAGAATCGACAAAGTCTTGAGACTAAATAAGGCCCTCTATGGCCTCAAGCAAGCCCCTCGGGCGTGGTATGATACATTGAAGAATTCTTCGTGAAGAATGGCTTCACACCAGTTCACTCGACCCTACTCTCTTTACTAAATCTTATGATGGTGAACTGTTTGTGTGCCAAATATATGTTGATGATATTATCTTTGGCTGTCTTGACCAACGTTATAGTGATGAATTTGCTTATATGATGAGTGAAGAATATCAAATGTCTATGATGGGAGTTGAAATTCTTCTTAGGTCTTCAAATTCGTCAACAACACAATGGCATATTCATATCTCGGAGAAATACCTCAAAGATGTCACGAAGAAATTGGCATGCAAGATTGCAAAGCGTCAAAATTCCTATGCCCACAAATGGCCATCTATGCCTTGATGAAAATGGTATTGACTTGATCACAAGGTATACGCTCCATGATTGGTTCTTTATTGTACTTATGTGCATCTAGGCGGATATAATGCTTAGTGTTTGCATGTGTGCCCGATTTCAAGCTACACAGAAGGAATCACACCATAAGGCTGTGAAGCATATTCTTGATATCTAGCTCACACACCAACACTAGGATTATGGTACCCCAAAGGGCTCTACTTTTGATCTCATTGGATATTACGACTCGACTATCTTTGGTGATCGTGTGGATCATAAGTCAACATCTCAGTACTTGTCATTTCCTCGGACGATCTTTGGTGCATTGGTCCTCGAAGAAAGCAGGCTGTATCCTTTATCCCTTCTGGAAGCTGAATACATTGCTTCTTTGGCTCGTGTTGTGCTCAATTACTATGGATGAAGCAAACCCTCAAGGACTACGACATCAACGTGAAGAATGTGCCTCTCTCTTTGTGACAATGAGAGTGCCATCAAGATTGCTCACAACCAGTTCAGCACTTTCGAAGACAAAGCACATTCAAATTCGTCATCATTTTCTTCGTGATCATGTGTTGAAGGCGACATCTCCATCGAGCATGTGAAGGCGAAGAACAGCTAGCTGATATCTTCACTAAGCCCTTGGATGAGAAGAGATTTAGCAAGTTGCGGTGTGAGCTAAATATCTTAGAATCTTGAGCGTTCTTTGAAAGGACACACATCCTAACACTTATGCAAAATTGATGACTTAGATGTGCAACACATGAAAAGCGTTTTCTTCAATCAATGAAGAATAACACTCTAAATGTGAAGAAATTAATGAAAATTTGATTCTCGAACCCTCGACAATTATGCAGCGGTGATGCGAAATCATCATTCTTATCTGATTGAGTCACGCCACCACCAAAGTTGAAATTCTTCAATTTGAGTTTTCCTCGATCTTTGAAATTCTTGATTTTTGAAATTCTTGAGTTTTCAAATTCTTGAGTTTTCAAATTCTTCAACTTTGCAAAATCTTCCTTTTTGTTTCCGTCGTCTTTCTTCATTGGCTATATATATATATATGGATTTATGTCCTCTGCATTCACTTATGGCTATTTCTTCAAGTCGCTTTTTACGCTAAGTGAATGTGATCGGACCCTTCCCCTCTATGCTATACTCAACCCAATCCATTCACAAATTCTTCATATCGTTCTACTTTGAAACTCGTTCAATTTCTTCTTTGGGTCCTTGGCAAGGTGAAGAAATTGCGAACAGAACTTTAAAATGAATCTTATCAAACCTCTATTTTACCGCTCAAACCGTTCCGCATCCCACGATGCATTATTATATCCACCCACGATCACACGATCTCCACTACATGCGTGGGTGACACATGTCGTGAGAGGGGGAAGCGGTCAGGGGCACATTAGTCCTAAATCTTGGACGAGCCGTTTTTCACCGTGGCTATAAATACCTCTCTCCTTCCTCACTCTTTTACTTCGATCTCTCTCTCCGCTCGAGCTCCTCGAAACCCTAAGCGCCGCCGCTTCTCCATAAATCGCCGGTGAGGAAAAGCTTCCTTGCCTTGACCTCTTCGCCCGCGTACTCGCGCCGACCGTGGAATTTCTTCACTCCGCCGTCGCCGTAGCTGATTTCCTCTGCCAAGTTAGGCGGAGAAGATCTGAGCAGACGAACTTCTAAGCTGTTCATCTCAGTTAGTCGTGTTCTTCACTTGGAGTAAATTAAAAGTTACTTTTATTTACTGCTTTGATTCTTCAAATTTTCTTCAAATTCTTCAAAGGTGTTTATTTCAAATTCCTCACACATATGAACACCTCAAATCTCTTGACTCATTTCTCTAAGCAATGATTTTCTTCAAGATTCCTCAATTGTGTGGATCTTGATCTATACAACTCTGGAACCTAAGATAAAGCAGCTTATTGAAATTCTTCAAGGCTCATCTGGTCAAAATCCTCAAACTTGTTCTATTTGAAAAACCCTCACGAGAGCATATATGACCTCTTCAAATTCCTCGCACCTATACTACATTCCACGGTACAAATGTCTGCTTTGAATCCCTAGGTTCTCATCAACTTAACTCATTTGCAGCGTTCCTCGAAGAAAAACTGCACACTTCTTGAGAGAACTCAATTGTTCAATTTCCTCACACGAAGAAAATGGCAGATGGTAGAAGCCCATGAAGGAGGAAGAAACTTTGGTCATGGCGCTTTGAAATCCACGAGAAATATATCACGACTATTGCACACGGATGAGGAAAGCAAAACTCAGCGCAAAGTGCGTCTTGAGAAAATTGAGCGGAGATGGACACGGGAATGGAAGGAATACCGCTATGTTACACCCAAGTACATGAAGAAATTAATTAAATCCTCCTTGCCCAAGAGCTCCTTTGGCACCGGGCCAAATAGCTGATCCACTAGCGTCAAGCGCGGTGAGGACTTTCTGAGGAATGGGCTAAGCAGCCAAGCTAAGTTGGCTAAGCAAGCAAAGGCGGTGAAGAAATTCAATGAGGATTACGCGCTCTGCTTGCCTGCTTGAGGTCTCGGCCAAGCGAGAAGAAATCGATGCAAAAGAAATCGCAAATAAGCCAAGTACTTCTTCTTCTATGCCCTCATGGCCAAGTTCCTCGGCAGCTCCTACCAGCCAAATTCCTCGTGACAAATTCCTCCACGTACCTACCGCTGCTCCATCAAAGTCCTCATTGCACCATCAAACCTTGAGTTCCATTGCACCTAGCCACTTGTCAAAGGACTGCTGGATTCTCAATTGCCTCGAGCACCTCTGCAAATTCCTCGGCTGCTTTCAATTCTTCATCGGGCCCGTGCTTGCTGAAGACAAAAGCTCTGATGGGCGTGGTCCTCGGCCTAGCCGAAGAAGAAACAGCTTATATGCGTCCATGTGCCATCGATGATGAGGCATCGATGAAGAACTTGAAGAAATCATCGAGAGACCGTCAAGCTAGAGCCGCAAGAAGCCAAGGGAACAGCTGTGCCAATGCTTTTGGACCCAAAAGTCCTCGATTTCATCGACCTCGGCTGTGATCCAAATACCCCTACACTGATCTTCCTTTGACACTGGTCAAAGTCATATATTGACTCACTTCATTCTTTGAAGAAAATGGAAGTTCGAGAAAGGCGAAGGAAATCAAGAAGGCTCAATACAAGAAGGAGAGGTTCTTGAAGAAAAATGTTGTCAAGATGACACGAGGAACTTCTTCAAGCTCAAACTGAAATTGAGAACCTCGGCAAGAACTTTGACACGTACTATGCTTTGATTGGCAAGTTGTCAAGACCAAATTAAATCAATCGGCGAAGAATCTCACTAAATGTTGCTGCTGTGCAACATGAAAATCCTCGAGTGAAGCATCTGCTCAGCCTAGTGAAAAAAGCAGCACCGCTGAAGCTCGACCTTGCTGAAGAACATGCTGATTCGAGGGCTGATGAAGAAATTCCAGCGGCCGAAAAGCGCGGGGCACCCACTAGTGAGTGCGCTGAAGAAAGTACTCAAGGCAGAAGGCGCATCGGTTGCTCTGAAGAATCTGCTCCAAATTCCTCGGCTCCTCCTGCACCAACCACAGTTTCAGTTCTTCCATCGCTTTGGATGTGAAGAAAACCAAAGCTGCTTGAGCGAGCTGCTTGAAGAAGAAAAGCATCAGCTGCGTCGATTCTTGATTGCGAAGAAATTGAAGCCAATGACCAGCTCGATTGAAAACCCGATTGATGCTATTCAATTTCCTCCATACCTTCAAAAGTGGTTCCTTTTGGAGAAGAATATGAAGTGCCAACCGGTTCGATGAGGAACATCAATCTCACTTGCTATGCGAGAAAATTGATGAGAAATTGAAGTGGAAGCTGTCCCTTCAACCCAGTCATTCCCTCATCGGACCATGAAATTCCTCAAGATGATCTTGAGGAAAATGAAAATGAAGATGTGGATATTGGATGCACCACTCCGGTAATCAATGATGACTTTTGGGAAAATCAACATCCCAATACTCCTCTCTTCACCCGGCTTCAACAAGTTCCTCACTCCCTGCGATTTGTCGGATCGACTGAAGAAAATCAACCCCGAGTCTGTGCATGAAGAAATTCCAGCCCACGATCTTTGATGAAGCTATTGCTGCTGCTGTGACATTCCTCGGACTGCACAAGTTGAGGACCAAGAAATTCCTCAAAGTGAAGAACCTGCACTTACCATTCCGGTGGTGATGCAATTGGTGACACCCCTACCTTAAGCGAGAAGAATCCGTTCTCGACCAAACAAAGTTCAAGGCTAAGGATTTCTTTCTTTGAGCATGTGTTCTTCTTGAATATAATCCTTATGATTCTGCTCGGATTAGGAAGAAGCGCTTACGGACTGCCGATCAAGCCAACTTCTATTCCTCGGTGCTTTTCAACAAGGACAAAATCTTGATCATGCTCATATTCCTCATGTGGATATGGAGTCGCTGCCGAGCTTTGAGCCCGTTCTAAGTGTTCTTCACGATCGGGTCTTCTCAACTTTTGCAGCGATATATGTGATTGGAATGAAGAGCTAATTCTTGATTCTATGCAACACTTCACATCACGGAGGCTTTGAAGATGTGACTTCATGGGTCTTAGATTGGATGACGAAAACACTCACTACAAGGCTCCGGCCGATGAATTGCCGTGCCCTTCCACTCAGTCCTCCGAGTTGGCGGTGCGCGTCGCATCTATGAAGAAAAGAACTTTCAAATCACTATATGCAAGTGTTGATGAAGCCATTGAAACCAAGGCAAGCTCAAGGACCAAATTCCTCGTCAAGGAATTGTTATATGTGCCTCGAGCAGTCTATCGAATTTTGTCGAAGACTATGAGTCCTATCAAGGGCCACGACTCGAATGATGAAGAAGTCGTTGGCATCATGAAGAATATGCTTTTCAACATCATCCATGGCGTTCCGTCAATTTCCATGATTTCTTCATGAGGACTCGGCTAACATTGCCATGTCACCTTTTGAGCTGAAACCTTATGCGCCTTGGATTATGAGATTCATCGGTCAAGATCTTCCTTTGAATTACAAGGTGACACTTTGAACCACTACAGCTACTGCCCCTATTGAAGTCCTCAAGCGGCCAATTGCCTCGGTGATGAAAAGGGAAGGCTACTGCTGTGATAGATGAAGGCATTCGTCCATTGGATGGGCAGTTTAGCAAAGCGACATCTTACTCCACCAATGATGACTCGCCCTCATGACTCGTGACAAATACCTCGATTAAGCAAAATCCTCAAGCGCACCCGAGGTGATGGTGATGCGTGAGTTACTCCTCGGTCTTCATCGGAAGGTTGATCGCAATCACAAGTGGGTCAAGCGTCGGTTTGGTACTCTTCTTTACAACATGACCTCAACTCACAATGCGGTGAAGAAAAACCACTACTATCTTCATAA
Organism: Aegilops longissima; assembly: GCA_021605205.1. Classification (NCBI taxonomy): domain Eukaryota; kingdom Viridiplantae; phylum Streptophyta; class Magnoliopsida; order Poales; family Poaceae; genus Aegilops; species Aegilops longissima. The sequence continues at coordinate 12,615 of JAHIAM010012264.1, forward strand.
AACCTTCAAGCGCTTTTTGGCTGTTCTTTCACATGTCTACAATGAAGAAGAACTGCAATCAATGGGACTCAAGGAAGAATTTGGTGATCGCACCTCCTCGAAGAAATTCAAGAAAGTCAAAGTTCCTTCCTTAGTGGCCAGCTCCTATTCTTCATCTCGCGACAGCGATGAAAATGAAGATTTGGAAGACAACATTGCTGGTCCTACCTCGACGAACAACCCGACAATCTTTGGCGCTCCGTCTTCAACTTGATATTCTTCAAGGCGTTAGTCCTCGGTTTCGATCCTTTTGGTCATTCGATGACAAAGGGGAGAATTTGAGTTAGTCTTCAAGCGGGTCTCGTTTTGTCTATATACTATATTTTATTAAGTTACAACTCTCGTTCTTACGAAACCTTTTATTGGATCGAGTTGTAATCTTAAACCGATGGTGCTTTGATACTTCGATGCATTTATGCTCTATGCTGCGATTAGAAGTAGTTTTGATACTTGTTATGCTCACGTCAATTTGGCCCTTGGGCTCGATACTCTTTGTGTGTTACTTTGCATTACATCAAGCACCATATTTCATCATGCATTTCAAATTCCTCATATTATATGTCAAATCGTGTATGAATTACAAGATATGGGAGATCTCCATGATTCAATTCTTCAAATGTGCATTGCCTCAAAGCAATTTCCTCACTATGCACATCTTGAGGGGAGTTCTTCTATATCTTGCAATCAAAATCCTCATTATCAGTATTTACACTTCATATATTTATCCCGTTGAAAACTTAACTGTATTGTCATCAATCACCAAAAGGGAGATTGTAAGTGCATCTAGTGCCCTTAGTGATTTTGGTGTATTGAAGACTTATAGGTTAAGTAACTATCTTTGTTGTGAGTGTACACAGGTCTATAAGTCTATGAGGAGTTTGATATTTTAGAGAAAGTCGACCCTAAAATGAATTTCTTCATCGAAGAATTTGATATTACGAAGACTTTACGAAGACTTTGAAAGTGAAGAAATTGGTGTGATTACGAAGACTTGGTATTACTTTGAGGAATATGAAGCGTGAAGACTTTTGTTTTCGTAGTTTCATTTTCTCTTTCTTGAGTCATAGGAAACACCGTCTTTGTTAAAGAAATTGAGGAAATACTAAGGAAAAATTTCCATTTGATGCTCAACTCAAAATCCTACACCTACCAATCCCTTGAGTGAAGCTTTTGGAAATCTCATACAGTTCGGTCAATTTCTTGATGTGAGAGCAAGCTCTTACAGTCCTTTGAGAATTCGATTCGGCGAGGAGTTAAAATTCGCAGTCTTGGTGCCTACCTGATGAGAACATGATAGCCAGGAGTTTGATGTTCCAACTTCCGACCGTTCTTGTCTTTGCACTGCTGTCCCAAAATATCTCCACCTAACGGTCATATCATTTAAGGGCATTTATGTCTTATCATGTCGGGCTGCTCGAGGCTATAAATAGCCGCCCCTCACAACCACTAGTTGGTTGGCTGCTCGAGAAGAACTTGACACTTGTCATTTGAGAGCAACCCATCCTCTGAGGACTTTGGTGAAAATCATCAAGTGAGGAAAAACCCAAAGTGAGGAAAATCCCAAACCAAACCCCAACAAACCCAAAGTGATTGAGCATCCTTGAAGAAATTGATCGCGTGGATCCGGCGCTTTTACCTTTGAAGACATGCTTCTTCCAGACGGTTAGGCGTCACGGTCTAGAAACATCAAGAGGAATTGTGGATTGCGAGTGACCAAGTATGTGAAGGTTTGGAAATCGCTGAAGACTTACCACAGTGATTGGGCGAGGTCTGCGTGGCCTTAGTTCAAGGAGAATCGGTGAGGACTTGGTGTCTGAGCTGCGTGCTCGATGGTGGGTGTCCGGGACTGCGTGTCCTCGAGTTTAAATACTCGGCCGCTCCAACCAGACGTACAACTAAGACAGCGGTTGGAACTGGTCTACCAAATCATTGTCTTCACCAACCTAAGCTGGTTCTATTTCCTCAACCCTTTCATTTCCTCATTCTTGTGTTGAGTGTTTGTCATATCTGTGTTTGAAGAATTTGGTGAAGACTTTCTAAATTTCCTCAGTTCAATTTCTTGATCATTTGTCTTCATCTTGTGTTATCCTGTGATTACGCTTTACATACTCTGTGATTGTCTTCATTTCATCATGATGACTATGCCTGTAATCTGTTATGCTTACTTACAGTACTTATTCCAGCTGCATGTATTTCTTAGCTAAGGAATTTCCTCACGGCAAATTCCTCGTTGAAGAACTTGTAAAATTCATAAAATCGCCTATTCACCCCCTCTAGTCGATATAGCACTTTCCTACTACCCGGATAGAATCATATCGATCAGGTTACGGGAAATCCGGTAATGAAATCCATGCCAAACTTATCTACCTTCCATTGGGGTATCGACATAGGCTGTAGTAATCCTGCTGGCTTTTGATGCTACTGCTTTTATTCTCTACGGCATACATTACCTCGACTACATACTCCGCAATATCCTTCTTCTTACGGTCCACGAAACACTCCTTCAAATCCAAATACATCTTGGTGTTTCGGGGCGAATCGAGTATGGTGAGTCATGAGCCTCTGAGTATTAACTTCACGATCTTTGCATTATTAGGCACAAATACGATCCTTGAACCATAAGGTGTCATGCTCATCCTTACGAAAGCCTTTGGCCTTTCCTTTGCTCATCCTCTCTTTTACCTCAGCAATCTCTTTGTCATCGTTACGAGCTTCACGGATCTTTCCTAACAAGGTAGAACTGAACTTCCATTGCTGCAACAAAACCTTTGGGAACAATCTCCAGCGAAGTTCCACGAAAATCCTCGGCTAACTCCTTTGGTAATCCCCCACTTATGAGGGTATTCATCCTGTGTTCTTTATGGTTGTGTCCTATTTCTCCACAAAGCTTGCATGCACTTTCTCCATATCATTTCCATAAGGCTTCAACCACGGGACACAAGGCGAGACCTTTGCGAGTCAACTTAAATTCTTCTCAAGTGGTTACTCTTTACCATCCATTGATGGTTTGGTACAACCTCCACCAATGCATGACACCTCTTTCAAAACACTTAAGATCATCTTTGGGCCATATCCTTTTCGACTATAGGTTGTTCTCCATATGATCCTCCATGTTACGAATCCATCGGTCTATCTCCAATTGACTCATCGGTCCAAAAAATACAAGCTCTTCTCCATTCATCCTCTATGGGGTCCATGGGTTTGGGGTGGGATAAGAGAGATCGAGAGGATGCACACAATACAAACAAAAGTTTTGAAAAGGCAGATTTTATTGTGGCTGTGGAAAAACATCAAACAAATGACAGCTCTGATAAATCGCATCTAGCATGGTATATAACGGGTTTGGTCTTCTAATGGTAAATAAATCTTCAGCGTCGCAAACTCTTGAGTCTTGTTCATGTCTCCGATGGCTTCTTCGATCATGCTTGTCCTTCTCAAGTTCTTTTGCGAGATCATCTCTATTGACGCAAGGTTTCTCATGATGTCCTTTAATATTCTGGAGTTGCGTTTCAAACTTCTGGGTTTCTACATCCTTGGCATGAACCATGGCATTACGGTCCTTCCGTTCCCGACGAATCTCCTGTATCTCGAGGTTTTGCTCCTCCAATTGGGCTACTTTCAGTTTACGGGTCTGAGTTCTTCACGGCGCTTCCTTATCAAATACTGCTTCTTGTAGGTCCATTTAACTTCTTGATGTAACACTCGGATCTGGTGATACACAGCTAAGGTTAAAACTTCATCTTAGCGATAGGTGCTCCATCGACCTTCTACCATCAATCCTTCCATGCATATGCATACTTAACTCAACCACGGTGACAATAGCATAAGCAGGCGATGACATCATGGATAGCTATGCTTACTGCTCTTGCCCTTTCCATGAGCTATCATTCCATAGTTGATATCTCCTGCCTTAGGGTTTTCCTTGACAAAACTTTGATTTTTTAACTCTCCATGTTCGGTCTTTCTCCGATACACCTTGATCTAGGAATTCTTGAGCCTTCAAATTCTCCTAGTCTTTGGAGTCTTCAACAGTTGTAGTTTCCATTTACGGTAAAATCCTCTTCATTCCAAATGGTCTTAGTTGTCCAGATATCTTATCTCCTTGGAGTGGTCTCATCAGTTGAATCTTTGAGTGGTCAAAGGGTAAAGGGTATGGTCTCTCTAAAGGGAATATTTGAATAAGCTCAAGAGAAGAAGAGGTAAAAGATCTTTTGAAAATGAAGTAGTAGGGAAAATCTTTCCTATGGGCTTGCCAGTTTCTAGGGTCACGTCCTACAGTCAACATGTGCTCTGATACCATCTTGTAGCGACCCGACCCGAATGGATCAAGTCTGTGTGCTTAAGTGTCATCCCTGGATCGGTATGCTGACACACACAGTACTCGAGGATTTATAACAGAGGTAAATCACATGTATAGATAACATAAATACTATTACCTCAAACCAAATATAGAGGAAGCAAAAAGGTTGTGGATTCCCATCAACACCAGCGGTAAAGTTGAGTGTAGAAATCGTAACCCTAACGTATCACTTGCACAAATGCGAGAAAGTATGCAACATGAAAAGTTGCAGCCAAAGCAGGCGGCACATGGAATATGCTGGCAAAGTAACACATAGAGAATAATGAAAGAATAAGCCTATACTACATGCATATATGGCTGGTGGAAAGCTCTATGGTTCAGTTTTGCAAAAGCCAATTTTCCCTCTTGCAAAGGAATAAATTTATTTAACTATCATGGTGGTTGTTGAACATTGAGAATGGTTGACAGCATCCTCAATCCCAATTAAAAGTACTCATTAAAACCCAAACAATATTATTTATAGTAACATGATGAGATTCACATGATATCCAAGTACTAGATACTCAAGATGTCCATAACGGGGACACGGCTAACCATGATTAGTTTATACACTCTGCGGAGGTTTAGCACTTTTCCCCACAAGACTCGATCGCCTCCATTTGGTTTCTTTACATGGTGTTTGAAAGCGGATGACCAAGACATAGTCTTTGAGCGCTAGCACCTTACATGTGGTGGGCCGTACCAACCTACAACCCCTACATCGCTAGTCTACCCGTAGAGTTCGCACAACTTAATCAACTATGCGAGGCCATAATGGCTTGTGGCTGCACGGAAGTTTCTAGTTTGAATAATCTCATGATCCCTTTGAGCACAGGTGGCGGTCCGAAGAAATACTGGGCAAGTCTGATGGAAACCAGGTGCCTCAATCCACCCGGATGTGTGTTTAAGTTGCCACCTTAAATAAACCATTAAATAACAATCTCACATCATCATGGATTCACTCACCAAATCCCGTCTACTAGCATAACATGGAATAAGAAGCAAGCGTAGAAGTAACTCCCAAGGGTTTGATAATAAAACAGGTAATAGGTACTACCTCAATCTACTTCCCAAAACCCACAATTTAATTAGACCCTAATCATGCAAGTGTTTGAGGATAGATCTAATGCATAAAAACTGGGTATGAGAAAAGTATGATCAAAGTGTTGTTGGGTTCTCACGGTAGGGTCGTCATTGCAAATTAAAAATTCCTACCTGAGAACATCCGGGGAACATGCTCACGGAGATGGATCATAGTTAGATTACCGATGAGGCCGCATGCGATGCTTGGTGCGTGAAGAAAAGTTAGGGCAGCAGCGTCTGCGTGGATCGTCTCCTCCTCGTTCGATCTCCCTCGGCGGCGGTCGTCCGATCCCACGTCACGAGTTCGCGGGCGGCGCAAGTGCACCGCCTCTAACGGTATCCGTCGCGTGCGAAGGAGCGTCGTCTGCTGACGACGCTGAGGTCCGATCACCTGATCGGCGGCGAGTGGAGGTGGCTATTCGCAACACACAAACCCTAATCGCAGCGCCGGCGATCAACTGCTGAGTGTGCTGCACCTCCACTTTATATAGGCGTTAATGCGGGCTCAACACTTGGGCCTCGCCACGGACCCTAAAGCAAAATCTATTCGGTCACGTTCCTAGTCGATTCGGATCACATCCGACCGGTGTCCTCTGAACTGACCTCGCAGGTTCCTTCCCTTAAGCGCGCGACCCCTTAAGTTCAAGTCGGCTTGGTCACGATTCGGATCACCTCGACCTGCGGTTGGTAGCAGCCTCTAGCAAGGCGTGCCGACCACCAAGCGAGCGATGAAGCTGGTTAAGCGAACACCTGGCGTGTCACACTTCATTCCCTTTGCGCGCGATATATGTTGTCGGGCTCAAAGGCGAGGCTCATCATCCTTGTGCTAACCCGACCTCTTTCTCGTTCGGTGATACACGACCACTATCCGGATTATCTCATAATCCTTGTCGCATAACCATCTTGTTCTGGTCGGATCACACGAGGCCCAGTATATATCTCTCTCGATCGGAGGGCAAATCCCATCTTGCTCGACCATGTCTCATGACATGGGATTGGACAAACCGAAACCTACCTTTGTAACTACCCGATCACGGAGTAGCGTTTGGTGGGCCCAAAGCAAGTCTATCACCATCTCAGTACATCGTCATTTCGGGTCTTAGGACATAGAGCATTATGTTGTACTAGAGACTCACGAGATGACATATCGCTGCATCTCATAGTTGGGTGCTGTCCGACTCGGACCTTATCTCGACTCGGATCCGACTATGTCGAATCCGACCAGACCTTTCCAAGTCCATATTATCCGGTTAGCATCCAATGCTCCATGGCTAGTGAGACCGAGCCATCGACCAGTGTCATATGCTAGTCTAGTCATCGGCTGGCGTCCACACAGCCGTTTCGACTAGGGACCTTTTAGGACAGTCATCATACAATGTATAGTCCCACAAACAAGTCACGTGCTTGCGATACACATCATTGATAATGTCCAAGGACTATCTTTATTCATAAACACATAGGAAATATCATCATACATGATTGCCTCTAGGGCATATCTCAACGATCTCCTACTTGCACTAGAGTCAATCAAATAGACATCGAATGCCCATAGCTCTAACGTGCCCCTCATGCTTGGGTTGTGGAGGCGGCTTAGTCAGCGGATGCAACATTTGCATCCGTGTGAATCTTGCATAACTCTACATCACCATTATTCACGATCTTTCGTATCGGTGATATTTCCGGTCTATGTGTCGACCTTGTGGTGATTCCTCGGCTCCTTGGCATGCGATGGCACGAAATTATCACAATAAAGGTCCACGGTTTCACGAGGCTGTGAAAATACCAAGATCATCAGAAAATGCGGATCCAAACACCTTCCTTTGCAGCTTCACAAGCCGCAATGTATTAAACACGTGGTAGAATCGGCCACCGTATCCTGCTTGGAACTCATCCGATTACCTGCTCCTCCGTTCGAGCGTGCAATTGATTTGTGATCGACAATCATCTCTGTCGGTTTGGAAACTAGCATCGGCGTAACCCCTTACGATGAGCTCTTCCTCACCTCCATAAACTAGGAACATCTCTTTAGTCCTTTTCGGTACTTCAAAATAGTCTTTACCGCTGCCCGTTGACTCTCACAGGTTGGCACAGTATCTACTTGTTAGGCTTATTGCAAAAGCAACATCATGCCTTGTACATATCATGGCATACATGATGGATCCGATTCTTTGAGGCATACGGAATCCTACTCATCCTGCCGCTCATCGGATGTCGAAGGACTCGAGTCTCGCAACCTTATACCATGTGAGGCGGCAAGAACCCTTTCTTCGCCTCACTCATGTTGCTTGCTTCAACACTTTATCTATGTCGTGCTCTCGGCTTAAGCCGAGCAGCCTCCTCGATCTATCTCTATAGATCTTAATGCCTAAAATATAGTTGCCTCACCAAGGTCCTTCATCGAAACTTGCCATTCAATGATTCCTTGACCGAGTTTAGCATCAAACATTATTTCCGATCGGTAGTATGTCATCCACATACAAGATCAAAAACACTATCGAGATCCCCTTAACTTCTTGTATAAACAAGAGTCCTCTTAAGCTTTTGATGAAGCCGAGACGGTGGCGACCTCATCAAAGCAGATGTTCCAACTCGAGATGGTTGCTTCAACCCATAAATGGATCTCTTGAGCTTGCATACCTTACTAGTGCTAGTCGGATCGACCAAAACCCTCGGGCTGTATCATATACCGTCCTCGGTTAAATTTCCGTGAAGGAAAGCCGTCTTGACATCCATCGCCATATCTAAGTAATCGAAATATGCAGCTATAGCTAATGTGATCCTTACCGATTTCAGCATCGCTACGGCGAGTAAGTCTCGTCGTAGTCAACTCCTTGAACTTGTCCATAACCTTTAGCGACAAGCCGAGCTTTGTGGATCTGAACATTTCCATCCACATCGGTTTTCTTCTTAAAGACCCATTTGCAACCAATGGCGATTCGCTGGTGGCGGATCAACCAAGTCCCGGACTTCATTCTCATCCATGGACTTTAACTTTCGGATCTCATGGCCTCTAGCCATGCCTCGAATCTGGGCTCACCATCGCTTCCGCATCGTGGCGGCTAAATCGCTTTCTAGCAACAATACATCACACACTCTGCTGAATCTCTCCGACCTTCCGTGGTTCGGTGCCGCTTCCGCTCTGAGTTCCCTGGTGACTCGATGCGATCTCATCACTAGCCGAGTCGTCCCAGTGGTCCTCGAATTTCTTGAGTCGAACCGTCCTCCCTTGGCCTCCGGTAGAAACTCTTTCTCAAGGAAAACCCGTTCGAGCAACAAACACTTTGTTCTCTTCCGGTTGTAGAAGCTATATCCCAAGGTTTCCCTCGGATATCCACGAATATGCATTTATCCGACTTGGGTGTAAGCTTGCGACATAAGTCGCTTGACAAATGCTTCACAACCCCAAATCTTTAGAAAAAGACAAAAGCTGGGACTCTTCGGTCCACATCTCATCACGGTGTCTTGTCTCACAGTTTTGATGGTACCCTATTAAGTGTGAAAGCTGCGGTTTCTAGGCGTATCCTAAAATGACAAGGTAAATCCGATTTGCTCATCATAGGCCGAACCATGTCCAACAAGGTCCTGTTCCTCCGTTCACGACCGCCATTTCTCATGGCGTGCAGGAGTGTGCTGAGTACTATACCTCGACCTTCGAGATGATCATCGAACTCTGGCTCATGTACTCACCTCCACGATCGGATCGCGAAGCTTTATAGTCTTGCCGAGCTGATTCTCAACCTCGTTCTGAAACTCTTTGAACTTTTCAAAGTCTCCGACTTGTGCCTCATCAAATAGATATATCCATATCTACTCAAGTTGTCGGTAAAAGTCACGAAATCTTGATAGCCACCTCTAGCGGTTGTGCTCATTGGACCACACACATCACTATGTATAAGTTCCAATAGCTGGGACCGCCCTCTCATAACTCTTTGCGAAAGGAGACTTAGTCATCTTGCCGAGGAAGCATGATTCACATGTCTCGAGCGACCGAAGTGAGACGAAGTTAGGAGCCCATCATCATGGAGCTTCTTCATGCGTTCGAGACTAATGTGTCCAAGCGGCAATGCAAGTATGTCGGATTTATCTCATTTGGCTTATGCCTCTTGACATTCACGTTATAGACCGGTTCCTGTTCTAGATTCAATATAAATAGCCCATCAACAATGGGTGCATAGCCGTGGAACATACCATTCAAAATATCGAACAACCATTGTCCTTTAAATTGAATTCATAACCTTGACTCATCAAACATGAGGCAGAAATAATGTTCGACTAAGTGCAGGGAATGTAATAACAATTATTCAATTCCATTATGAATCCGGAAGGAAGCTGGAGCTGCATCGTGCGACCTCCAACGCAGCAACTCTTGCTTTGTTGCCGACCCTTATGTCAATCTCCTTGTGCCACACACCTAGTTCTTACCAGCCCTGCATCCGAGTTGCAAATATGAACAACCCGATCCGGTATCAAATACCAAGAGCTACTAGGTATGTCGGCAAGGTAAATGTCTATAACATATGCAACAAGTGTACCTTTGCACGAAGAAGCATTTCCGGCCTTCTTGCCATGCTCTACAAGCCACTTGCTCTGTTTCTCTTCATTGTGACCAGTCTCCTTGCGGTGAAAAGCAAGCGGTCTTGATTCGGTCCAGACTTGGTATGCGCTGGGCGAGTTACCGTCTCCGTGCCCTTTGTCTTAGCCTTTTCTTGGACCAACTCTTCTTGAACTTAGCGATTTACTGCACCATCAACACTTGATGCGTGCCTTTCTTAATATCCTGCTCGCCACTTTGAGCATCCCATGCAATTCAGTGAGCTTCTTATCCATGCCATGCATATGATAGTTCGAGATGAGCGTCCCATAGCTGGCGGAAGAGAACCAGAATAGCATCGATGGCAGCTCATCCAAGGCGGGAAGCCCAAGCGATCCAAAGCTTGCACATATCCGATCATCTTGATCACATGTGGGCTCGATGGATCACCCTCCTTCAACTTGCAATCCATCAAGGATGGCAGACGTTGAACCTTCGGTCCTAGCACTGTATGCGAAACATGCTCTTGAGACTCTCGATCATATCGTAAGCCTCAACATTTTGAAATGCTGTTGCAAATCGGGCTCCATACAAGCCAGACATCAGACGGTGATCTCATTGATTCATCAGCGAGTTTACAGTAGGCATTCTTAGTTGTGGCACTAGCATTATGGAGGTTCCTGCTGAAGTGGATCCTCTAAAACATGTTCCTTTTATCGTGCTTGAGAACAATTCTCAGATTTCTATACCGGTGGTAAAGTTTGTTCCATTCAGTTTATCCTTTTCTAGAATTGATTTCAATGCAAAGTTGGGTTGAGCAGGTGGTTCCATTGATCTACAACAGAAAATATGCAATCACTAAGCAATGTGTTTATGTAGAGTAATTCTAGCCTAACGAAATACTCCCCTGAAGTCGGCATCCTCCACAAACTCTCGGTGATTGAGGATCCGACTAGCGCATGCGACTAGTGAGCTTTAGCATCACTTTGCTAGCCAACATACCTATCCGGTAAGCAACTCCTTGCTAATCGTATCTCTATCGACTCACAGCGATCGGGAAGGTATCTCATACCGGCTCCCAACCTTCTTTGCCACAAGGCCCAAAACCGTTTGATAGCCTTGTCAAGTTAACTTTGATGCGATGCATGTCCGTGTGAAACCACGAACCCTTGATTCAAGGACACCCGACCAGCACCCCAATTTTGAGCCCACTACTAGGCGTGCTTGGCGTGCGAAGGTGCAACATCGGGGATGGCAATTAAGCTTGATATTCATGAGGATCATTCTATTATTTTAACATGCATAGAAACAAAAAAGCATAACAATCACAAATATAACACATATTGTGAAATAGTATGGCTCCTTCATGGGCGTTCTTCAGAATCGGCTCGACTCGATGACCATCTCGAACTCCATCTTGTTTGTCCTTGGGGCCTAAAGCCGCCAACCTGATCTCCATTATCCAACTACTACAACTAGTAATGAATTTTACATAGAGTCACAAAATCGAAACGCGAGTGGTTATACAATATAATGACGCACTGGCTCCTCCCGGTGACAAACATGACACACAGGCCCGCGTATAAATTACACACATGCATCACATACACGCAGAGCCATACTATCCACATCAAACCTGCAAAACAAAGTATAGAATCACATTCTACGGTTTGTGTGGCGGAGTCTACGAAATCATCATGAATCCGATTGGGATTACGTTTCCTTTATTAACCCGATGGCGGATAACCCGCCGGTAGGGGTGGTCGTATCCGCGACCTCATCGATCGATTCTGAAAACATAGCCTCAACGATCCCCATGTGCGATTGATCACATCAACCATGCACATAGCCGATCTTTGAAGGACAACAGATCTCATCTGCAGCCTCCACATATCTAATATGCATACGATCTGAATCAAATCCTATAACGAGAGCTCGATACCCTTTGTTGGGTTCTCTGGTAGGGTGCGTCGACTACAAATTAAAAATTCCTCTGTGAGAACATCCGAGGAACATGCTACGGGAGATGGATCAGATTCGTTACCACTAGGCAGCGATGCGGTGCAATGAAGAAGAGTTAGGGCAGCAGCGTCTGCGTGGATCGTCTCCTCCTCGTTCGATCTCCCTCGGCGGCGGTCGTCCGATCCCACGTATGAAGTTAGGAAGGCGGCGCAAGTGCACCGCCTCTAGCGGTATCCGCGTCGTGGGAGGAGCGTCGTGCGGCGGACTGCTAGGTCGAATCACCCGATCGGCCGAGTGGGTGGCTATTCGCAACACATGCAAACCCTGGTCGCGGCCGGCCGATCAATTGCCACAGTGTGCTGCACCTCCACTTTATATAGGCGTCCGTCGCGGGCTCAACACTTGGGCCTCGTAGCGGACCCTAAAACAAAGTCTATTCGGTCACGTTCCTAGTCGATTGGGATCACATCCGACCCCGTGTCTCTGAACTGACCTCATAGGTTCCTTCCCTTAAGCGCGCGACCCCTTAGGTTCAAGTCGGCTTGGTCACGATTCGGATCACCTCCGACACCATACGGTTAGTTAGCAACCTCTAGCAAGGCGTGCCGACCACCAAGCGAGCGATGAAGCTGGTTAAGCGAACTGTACAGCCGTGTCCACTTACATTCCCTTTGCCGCGACGATATATTTAGCCGGGCTCAAAGGCGAGGCCCTCATCCTTATGCTAACCCGACCTCTTTCTCGTTCGGTGATCTGAAGGCCACTATCCGGATTATCTCATAATCCTTGTCGCATCCTTCATACTGTTCCTGGTCGGATCTACGAGGAAACCCAGTATATCTCTCACGATGATTAGCACTCAAAACTCTTGATAGTTCTACCGTCACCTCCGGTCAATCTATCGTAATCAAGCAATAATAGCCACACATAGGCAATCACTCAAAACATCGGACGAATGAAGAAAGATTAGGAAAACATCAAAACCAAGCAAATAAATCTTGCAACACTATAAATGTCACAGCCCAGATCAACCCTAGAGCTTGCTTGGAACTAGTAGCATTGCATCCATGCATCATGTTTAATTTCCATGAAATTTGAAATGGGGATGACCAAGCCCTAGCACTAAAACAATTCAAATAGGTTCAACTTCAAAATATCTTCAAGAACCCAAAGTGGTTTGCAAAAATGTTCATGATTAATGGAAAAAGGTGAAAACCATATCCGGAGGTGATGGATATTTTCCAAGACATTTTGGATTTTGAGTAAACCATATTGTATTTGAATTGGGGCATTTAAATACTATTAATATTTTAAATGCTCAACAATTTTGAAAATAGTTAAGGGCCTCTGAAATAATTGAGTTAATGCCCACAATTATTTTCAGGATTTATTTAAATGGTTTAGTATTTTACTAAACTAAAACAAGCGAAAATAGAAAATGGAATAAAGAGAGAGAGGACTACGGCACTCACGGCAGCCAATAGCCACCTAGCAGCCACTGGCGGCCCGCATTGTGCTGGCCGTGCCCATTGCACTTTCCTCTACTTGATGAGAGGCGCTGCAGCGTCTTGTGGGCATCATCAGGTCTGCCTCTCGTCGCTTTGGCCACATGCGCCTCGCGTCATCTCCTCGGCGCCGCCCGACCCCTGGACCCCTGGCTCTCTCCCTCCTCCTCGTTCCCCTCCTCTGTCCTCCGTCGCGACCGAGAACCGCCGTCGCCCGATCGCGTACCAGCAGCCAGCAACCTTGCCCCTCTGCCATCCCAAAGAGCTCCGCCCGACCTCTTCTCCGTCTCTGATCTGGACAGGGGCCAACAGCGTCGCCATCGCCGTCGTCTTCCACCTCGGGCTCGGCCACCATCGTCGTCGATTCGCTGCACTCCGCCCCAGAGCCACTAACCCTCAAATGGACTCACGGTGAGCCCATGTCTCCTTCTTCTCCTGGTCGCGCCCGCCCTCTGGGCCGTAGCCCGCCGTGTGAGCTTCCCTGCCGCCCGGCCATGTCGCGCCGTGACCGCTTGAACTCGATTGGGGAGCGCGTCACGCTTCAGGGGAAGCCATCGAGAACATCGCACACTAACTAGCCCTCATGCGCCCCATCCCCACTTGCACCGAACTCCGGCCGCCGTGAGCTCGATTCAGCGGCTTCGGTGACCTCATGCCTTGCGTAGATGGATCGACCAAGCACCGCAATACGTAGAGCCTCTCCAGCGCTTGTTTGGCGCGGAGGCAAACCCAGCCATTCCGCGTGCAGCCTCGCCGGCGTCGAGTCGCCCGGTAGGGTTGATTTCGTTGACCGTTTTGACGGTGAGGTTGACCACTCTCTTTCAGCGGCGTGTGGGCCCAAGCCATAATTAGTTAACTCGAGATTAATTAGAACTAACTAATTTAGTTAACTAAGCTGGACAACGACATGTGGGCCCCACCTAACGGCTTGGTTAGAGTTAGTTTAGCACTAACTTCATGATTAGTCGACAGTCCTGACGGTGGGTCCCCAGGTCAGGTTTGACCTGGGCCAGCGCCTTTGACTTGCTGGCGTCACCACGGCGTGGTGGCATAATAACTAGTTTTGGATTTAGTTTAATTCAGGAAATTCGAGAAAATACCCAAACTTCTAAAAATCATATAAATTCAACCGTAACTTCGGATGGAAATAATTTATATATGAAAAATGATCAGAAAATATGAAGAATCTGTTTATGCCATGATCATGCATGTTTGGACAAGTTAACATCACTGAATAGGATGAATCATGATTAGGGTAACTTATGAACTAGCATTTGGAGTTGGAGTTCAACCTTGTTTGAATTCCACTTTAACTAACGGATTATTATTGCATTAGGTGAATTCAGTTCCTTAAATGACATGCATCATATATGTGCATTGCATTGATTGTGTTCTTTCGTTGCGGTGTTTGTCCCCTCTCGGTGAGCGGCGTTAAACGATTGTTGATGACCGATGAAGAACTATATTATCTTAAGTGCGGCAAGCAAAACCCCTTGTTCATTCGATATAATCCCACTCTCGCTCCTGCTATTTTACTGCATTAGGACAACAACGACTCATGTGTTACCCTTTGCGGTGCTGAACCCCTTGATCCTTTGCATGACTGTCATTCCACTAATTAGATGAAACCCACTAGCATGGTAGGAATTGTTTGAGCCATGTTTGCCTACTCATTCATGCTTGTTTGTCATCCTTCCTTAGAGTTGAGTGGGTCGATTCATCGGGAATGAATTGGAAAGTGGTGAACATGTCCTCTTGTGTGAGCTAAGTTGGTGAACACGATTTGGTAAAGGTAGCGGTGAGAGGCCATGTGGAGTACATGGTGGGTTGTCTCATTGCCCGTCCTCGGGAACTGAGTTCGTGTTTGTGATCCATGACAGTTACTACCACAATTGGGTTCGGTCTTCGACCCCCTCACTTATTAATCAACTTGATTCTGTCCGGGAGTTGCAATTAGTTTACGGTGTTTGTAGGTAGTGTTAGTAGTCTACCAAGTGGCACCCGTCGGTGGGCTTGGGACGGACTCCGATGTACGGTGTACCAAGTGGCACCGGTTGGTGGGCTTGGGAACCCTGCTCCATCGTTTGGGGCCGTGGCGACACCGGCGGATCTCCTTGCGGATGGAACCGAATGGCGATAACCGGACGGAGACTTGTGTGGTTTCGGTCGTGGCCGACTCCTCGGCTTCCGCTTGAAGGTTGGGCATGGCGTGTCTGGGCGATAAGTGGCGAGGGTGTGTGAAAAGTACACCCCTGCGGGGTTATCATTATCTATTGAATAGCGGATTCCTCGGATATGGAAACTTGGACCCCTTGCATAGTTCATAGACAAGTGAAAGTGGATACTCTAAAATCCGAAATAAGCGTGAGTGCTATGGATGGCGTTTTCGTGGTGGCGGGGGCGGATCCATAGTGGTGTATTGATATGGTGAATATGTGGACTGGTGCGCCACCTCAAAAGAGTTACTTGCGAGTGGTTCGGGATAGCCAGAGTGCTGGCTTGCTCGGTCAAACTCCACCACCTTTTTGATAATGATGCATATGTAGTTGTTCGATTAAGTCTTCTGAGTACAATTGTACTCACGTTTGCTTATTATTTTTGGAGGGCGTCGGTCGCTAGTATTCCGTGGACTTGACGTTTAGCTTGTTACCTCACACGATCTTGTGCCCTCGGCGGATCGGTAGATAGTGGGCTTCTCAGCCTTTTCCATTTATAGTTATGCACTCGGAACATTAGCCCGTTTGTGCTTTGACTTGTATGCTCAGTGTTGGGTCATGAGACCCATGTTTGTAATATCTCCTCTTGGCCTAATGAATAATATCGAGTCGTGAGGTTATGTTGTGATGCCCGTCGTTTTACACATATTGAGCATATTGTGTGTATGTTTGAAATGCTTGGTATTGTGGGATCCGACAAACTAGTTGTTTATCCTTGGCAGCCTCTCAATGGAAATGTAGTTCGTGTTCGGCGATAGTAGTCCGCTCCCGGTTCACGAGTCCTAAACCTCTGCTTGGACAT
>JAHIAM010012265.1:0-23542 GCA_021605205.1 Aegilops longissima
AGGTCCCAGGCTGGCCGCCACAGGAGGGAGCTCCGCGCGCGCCCCCCGACTTTTCTCGTCATCAGCATCGTTGCTCCACTGCTGCAGCTCTCGTCGCCTGCCTACCGGAGGTTCAACCACGTCATTGCGCCTACTCCGGTTGTTTGCACCACCCCTCGTGCCCGCTCAGATTGAGTTGTCCCGCAGGCACCTGCTCCACCAACTCCAGCGCAGCGCCTCCGTCTGGAGCCTATCTCCGGAAGGAGGTTGAGTCCCCAGCCATCTCGCCTCACCTGGCAGGCCAAGGAAATCCTTACCATCTCCGACTAAATGCGCTTAGCAGCCATGCGATGTACCGACTTGTTTAATATGTTTATATGTAAATAGGCTGTGAGAAGTAGTTTGTTTGCATCATGTAGGATCTGGAGAAGTGCACTAGACTAAATAACATGTCAGGATTTATGTCGCATATCCTGAGTGATTATTGTATAATTACTGCTTGCGTGTAAGATATGTAAGAACAGTCCTTCTCCGTGCATAAGCGTATTTTCTCTTGAAAAATCTTGGAGCATTTGCAACTTTTGCATCTTCTTGAATTTATTGATTTTTGCGGCTCAATTTCTTTTCTTATGAGTGTTTCAAAATATATCCCCAGAGTGAACTATGTCTGTCCTTGGATGTCCATGCCAACTCCGCAGAGGAAAATTATGGCACACCCAGGCAACAATTTCACAGGGCAGACAAGTCAGCAGGACGGTGAAGCGGCACTTTCCCAAATGTGCCGTCTTTATGAACAAAGTCAGCAGCAACATCAGAAATACTGAACCAAGTCATCAATATGGAAATCACCGTGGACAGTATCAGCAGCAATCAAAATTATCTGAGCTACGAAGACCGTCCCCAAACATTTCTCACACTCACAAACCTCTTGAAGCCGAGGACTGGCTTGAGACATGGAGAAAATTAATCATTGCCCAGTGTTCAGATCTTGAGAAAGTGCTTTATGCTCCGCACTATCTCACTGGAGCAGCGCATCGTGGTGGGAAAATTTCCTACATGCACTAGCGAAAATAATATATCATGGGAGGAATTTAAAGAAGGTTTTCATGGGGCACATATTCCTAAGAGTCTTATGAAGATCAAAAGAGAAATTTGATGACCTCAAGCAAAGGACAATGACGTGTCAATACAACA
The DNA here is from genome assembly GCA_021605205.1 of Aegilops longissima. Lineage (NCBI taxonomy): Eukaryota > Viridiplantae > Streptophyta > Magnoliopsida > Poales > Poaceae > Aegilops > Aegilops longissima. Next base: position 1,174 of record JAHIAM010012265.1, read on the forward strand.
GTCAGTTTACCCTGCTGTCTCGCTTCATGTGAGGCGTATGTCGGAAAACAAAAGATGGAGAAATTCCTAGCGATTACGCCCGCCTTAAATGCCAATTGGTCATACACACATTTCCAGATTTTAAGGCGGCTGGTGGATAAGGCCATTACCTTGGAAAATGAGAGGCAGCTTAGAAGATTTCCATAGCGGAAGAGGGACTAGACTAAACACCGCAACCACCGCACAAGACGGATGTTGAAAACTGGACACCCAAACCCCGACAAGCGTCTCCGCCCAATCAAGAATTTCCACGCAGGACAAGGTTCACATACCGCCCGGCGTTACCTTCGCTTGTGGAGAAGAAGGGCACTATGCAAGCGTTGCCCCAAGCCAAGAACTTCGACCCCAAAGCCGAACAACGGAAGCAATAATTGGCACCAAAGCGCAAATTTCAACCCAAATAACAACCACGGAAGGGTCATCTGAACCACGTGACCAAGAGGAAGCACAAAATGCCCGGATATCTACCGGTATTTTCTGTCAACACAATACCTGCCATGGTTTTGTTTGATTACGGAGCTTCTCACTCATTCGTTTGAAAAGTTTTGCTTTGCAAAATAATTTTGATGCTTCCCTTGGGAAAATCTATGATCGTCAAGTCCACGGAATTAAGCAAGTTACCCGAATTATTGCCGGGTGTGGTTATCGAGTTTGAAGGGTTGAAGTTTCCATAAATCTTATCGTTTGGAAAATAAAAACTGGATGTCATCTTAGGGATGGATTGGTTAACCACCAACAAAGGTTTTATTGTGCTTCAACGGACCGTAATTCTCACCCATCACCAGGGAGACCATAAAGGTTTCAGCCAAGGAAAGAAAAATATCCGGCAACGAGATTGAACAAGGTGGATATTTCTGAATTGAGCAAAGTTCGATGGTGTGTGAATTTCAGATGTATTCCCGAAAACTACGGGCATGCCACGGATCGAGGATAGAGTTCAGCATTGAGCTTTCGGAACGCTCCATATACAGAAACCATCGAATGGCACCTTCCGAATTGGTGGGCGAAGAAGCAAATAAAGGAACTGTTGGAAAAAGGGTACATCTGAGCCAGTTCCTCACCTTGGGGTTCACCAATTTTAGCCAAAGAAGGATGGAACACGAGATTGCCATGACTATCGGCTAAACATGGTCACAATCAAGAACAAATATCCGATGCATGAATAAATGAATTGATCAACTGCAAGGCCAAGGTCTCAAAGATTGACTTGAGATGGATATCATCAAGAAGAAGCAAATAAAGGAATTATTGGAAAAAGGGTACATCTGAGCCAGTTCCTCACCTTGGGGTTCACCAATTTTGTTTGCCAAAAAGAAGGATGGAAACGAGATTGTGCATAGACTATCGGCGCTAAACATGGTCACAATCAAGAACAAATATCCGATGCCACGAATAAATGATTTATTGATCAACTCGCTAAGGCCAAGGTGTTCTCAAAATTGACTTGAGATGGGATACCATCAAGAAAGTCGAACGAAATATTCCCAGACCGCTTTCACCTCGGATGGATTTATGAGTTCACCGTAATGCCATTCGGACTAACAAACGCCCCCATATTTTGTTCACCTCATGAACAAAGTATTCATGAAGTTTATGGATAAGTTTGTTGTGGTATTTATCGATGATATTCTGGTATACTCCAAAACACGGAAGAACACTTTGAACATCTCCGGATTGTACTAGGAGAACTCGGAAACATCGGTTTATGCGCTAAATTCAGCAAGTGGAATTTTGGCTAAAACAAGTAGGTTTTAAGGCCCACGTCTTGACTCAAGAAGGTATCGCCGTGAACCGGAAAAGGTCAAGGCCGTGCCATTGGAAGCCACCAGCCGGCGGATGTCTGAAGTTTCTTGGGAATGGCAGGATACTGGAGATTTATTGAAGGATTCTCCAATAAAAGCCAATGGCGCAACTTCTCAAGAAAGGCAAAAGTTTGAATGGGCGGAAGCCTTGCGAAAAAGTTTCCAAGAACTAAAGAAACCGGCAAGCACCGATTACTAATTGTGCGGATATACACAAAAAATTTTGAGGTATTTTGTGGCGCATCTCGAAAGGGCCTGGGTGCGTATTAATGCAAGAAGGCAAGGTTTCGCATATGTTTCAGACAACCCGCAAGAGGAAAATTACCCTACCATGACCTGGAATTAGCGGATTATTCATGCACTCAAGGAATGGAGACACTTTTTACTTAATTCGTTGGAAATATACCGGACCACAAAAGCCTCAAGTATATTTTCACACAACCGGAACTAAATTCGGGGGCGCTGGTTGGAATTAGTAAAGGATTATGATGTTGGGATCCACTACCACCGGGCAAGGCAAATGTTGTAGCAGATGCCGGGTGGAACCCGGTCCAAACAGCATGCGGACTTAAGACCTGAATTCCAGCAGGGAATTAAAGCTCAACCTGATGGTGGTCACCGAAGGCGGTGTCAAACTTAGAAATACCACCCTAATAGAGAAGGTTAAAGAAACGTGGACACCCCACATTGAAGGCATAAAGCGGAAGATAAAGTTGGGCAAGGCCTCGAATTCATTATTGATGAGCAAGGAATATTGTGTGCAGGGAATACTTTGCGTACCAAATATCCATGACCTTAAACAACAAATCCTGGCTGAAGGCCCACGCTCCATATTCAATCCATCCGGAGGAACAAAATGTACAAAGATCTTGAAACATTTTGGTGGCATGGTATAAAAAGACATAGCCACGTTTATTGCATGTTTGACTCTTGTCAGGCATCAAGGGAACACCGAAAACCGGCCGGGCTATTGCAACCGAATAAGATACCGAGTGGAAATGGGGCCGAGATTGGAATGGATTTTATTGTTGGACTACCTCGGTCCGAACGGACATGATATATGGGTAATCAGATAGGTGACTAAAGTAGCTCACTTCATCCCGTGAAGACAAACACACCACTCAGAAGCTTGCTAGGCTCTACCTCTCCCGTTCGTTTGCCTTGGAGTCCCAAAGAAAATAATCTGGACGGAGGCACTCAATTGTCTCCGGTTTGGGATCACTTACAACAAGCTCGGGAACTGGTGGCATTCAGTACCGCATACCATCCCAGACGGATGGGCGGTGGCGATAAACCGATTCTAGAAGATATCTGGAGCATGTGTCCTCACCTATGGGACCAGTTGGGAGGAGAGCTTACCATACAGAATTGCATATAACAACAGCTATCGTCCAGCCCAAATGGCACCATTTGAAGCTCATGCAGAGAAGATGTTGTACCCGCTAAATTGGTGGAAAAGGAGGCAGTCATATCTTGGCCCAGACCTGCTCAAAGAGGCTGAAGATAAAGTCAAGGTAATTAAGGACCGACTCAAGACAGCCCAAAATCGACAAAAGAGTTATTACGATCGGAAGCATCGTGGAGTCCATTTTGAACCGGTGAATTTGTGTACCTAGTATCACCCATGAGAGGCCCCGATTCAAGATTAAAGGAAGCTAGCACCAAGATTCATCGGACCATTGCATAGTAAGGAAGAGCGGTGGCCTACCATAGACACCCGAAGAATTATCCGCATCCGGCGTATTCCCGTCTCCCAATTGAGGAAGTCGTAAGCAACCAAAAAAGTACCCCTAAAAACATTGAGTAACCGATCAATATCGGGGAGCATCCAATAAAAATCTTGGAAGAGTCGGAAGGAGAAGAAAAAACCACCAAGTTCTTCAAAGTTGTTGGGCAACCACAGGTAACCACTTGGGAAAGAATTTCCTTGGAACCCACAATTATTTGAGGATCAATGGAATCTGGGGCAGATTTTTCCTAAGGGGTAGGTGTTGTGACACTCCAAAATTTTCCTTTGGTTTTCTTCAAATTTTGTTGGATTTGAAGGAGGTCTCAAAACCCTTCAAAAATCTCTCTCAAACTTTTTCCCTATTTTTTTTCTCTCCTTCCCTCTAGTGTTTGGTTTTAAATTTTCTTTGATTGCCCTCTTCTCAAAATTTCAAGAAAAATCTTTGGAGTTTATTTTCTTTCAAAAGGAAACTCTAGGGTTTTCATCCTCTCCCATATTTGAAACCATTCATGATTCTTCCATCACCACATGGTAAAACCTTCCCAAAATCTCTCCTTCCACTTTGGTACAACTCAAACATTCTTCCAAACTAATAAAATCCATTTTTGGATTTTATTCCAATATTCTCCTCCCAAAAAATTCTGTCTTTTCTTTTGAGCCAGGTGATTTGCAAAGCAAGTACCCTAATGCTTTTGATTTTTGACCTCAACTCCCACCCTGGATAGTCCTTGGTATCCACAACCCGACCATCTTGATCCACCTCTTCTTTTCAAATATTTCAAATTTCACTCACTGGTTTGGACCAGATTTGCCAAATTTGGTGAAATTCATATCTACACTTCTCCAAAATTCCACAAAATTCAGGCAACCTCTAGTTGTGAGAGAACCACTCCACCAAAATCAGCTCAAGGAAAAATCCTGGATACCATAATCATTTTGTGAACACCGGCATGCATTACATTCACTTTTCGAGAAAGTTCAAGTTGATGTTGATCTTCGTCGATAACTCAGTCACGAGTCCACAGTGCCCTTGGCACGTTGCTCGCAACCTAGCTGCTGTCGGCTCCACCGCAGCTTGGCGCGTTCTGGCGTCGGTGGCGCCTGGCCCGCCGGCGTGCTTTGTTGCACCACCGTAACGGCGGGAGGCAAAACTGCGGCGCGCCGTTCGGCGCCGCCAAGCGTCTGGTGGCTCAGTGACCTCCTTGCGGCCTTGCATGCATGCGCAGTCGGCAGTAACTGAGCAGCGAGCGTCTCTGCCGCCGGCAGACGTGCGGCGTTCGTCGAGCGAACCGTAACCAACCCTCCCGTGCTGAGTTGGACCCTGAAACGGCTCAATACTCCTCTAAGCGATGCTCAAGCCTAAGCGACCGTCTAGCCAGCGCCGCCGTAATCAACTCGCCGGACTTATCCGTTCACGGCAACCGACTCGGGCGGCTATATATAGCACCCCGATCCTGCTCCGCCCGCGACTCCACCACCTCACGAGACCCGCCCTAGCCACTGGAGGGGCCTCGGGAGCCTTTCTTCCTCGACTCCGGCCACCTCCGTCCGCCTCGGCTCCGGCATCGTTCTCTCGGTGAGGCTCCTCCGCCGCCCTACTTCGCCCGTAGCCTCGTACCACCTCTATTGGTAACCCCCACCTCAATTTGGCCCGCAGCTCTCTCCGCGAGATCACGACCGTCCGAACCGCCGTCCGCCGGAGCAACGCCGCCGTCGGCGTGGTACTCGCCGGCGACCACCCCACCTTCCAGGAGCGGAAGGGCGTGCGATCCGCGAAGGTACCGTCCGATCACTGCCTTTCGCCGTGGATGCGCCGGCGACCCACCGCACCCTCAGGCGCCGTCGCGCCCTGTTTCCCTCTTTCAAATTTTCAAACCTGACAGGTGGAGCCTGCTGTCGACCTCTCGTGGTTTCTTTTAAGCGAACCGTTTTCTGGACTTTCATGAGCCCCACAGGCTTTTCTGTTTCATTACAGATGGGTCCTTGGACCAAAACTCTTATAACTTTTAATCAGAAAGTATTTTTGATTGATTCTTTTCTGTCCTCTTTAAAATTTGTCTAGTTTTTATCAGATTTATTTGAAAATATTGGGTAATTTTGTGCACCTCACGGTATTTACGTTAGCGCGTGTATTTTTTTTGTGTCGTAGATGCGAAGGAGGTGACGGACAAACTTCTTGAGCTAGACCCGACTACTCCGACCAGGCAAGCAAAGTTTGAACTTTTGATATGATGAGTGTGTGGGCATGTTTGCATTATTTTTGTATCATAGCGTTCATGAGCATTTTCGATGATAGTTTATCTCGTGAGCATTGAGGCAAATGAGCTCGGTAAATCCGTGAGTTCTTGGAAACTTGTTGCATGGCCATGAGTTGGCATGAGTATGGGTAAGATGGCAGTGTTGTAGCATGCCAGGCTTATGCTATCGTTGAACCGGTGTCAACATAAATCGGTCGATTCCGTCCGTCTTCCTTTCCGTACTACCACTTGTTTCCATAAGGAATCTGGCTAATGAGTTGCAAACCACTTCTGGTACACAACAAATCGAGAGGCGGGATGAAGGTTCCATGGCCTGGATTAAAGCCTTTCATCCGGTCGGGGGCATGGGTGTTTCGGTTGGGACGAGAGGGCACCCTTAGGCGTATATATAATTTGATCCCATGCTATTCGAGATTGTGATCTCCCGTCTCAAAGTTTTCTTAAGCGCTGTCTAGGGTGATTCCTGGCAGTGAGGTATGATGGGTGTGTACTAGCTAGTTGTGTTTCCTCAAATACGTAGCGAACTAGTCCTTCGTGTGACGAAATCCGTTGGCTGTGGACAATTTTGGTACAAACTCTGCGAGTCAAAATTCTTGAATTCATCTTATTCATGTCCAATACCGTGATCATCTCATCTTGTCAAGTGTATGCATCTCGGTGTGAAACTCCGAGAACCATTTGAGTATTAAATGTTTACTTTCTGTGAGCGGACTAACCGCTTATTGTCTTGTGATGAATATTTTCGTGAGCACTATATCTTGTCGGTTATGAATAATGAATTATAAGCCCTTTCTGCGATGTCGCTCGGGCGTCCGGCTGCGGCATTGTTGTTATTTATTTTCATTATAAGCCCTTTACGCGATGTCGCTCAGACGTCCGCTACGGCATGTTGTTATTTATTTTCATTATAAGCCCTTTACTGCGATGTCGCTCGGGCGTCCGCTATGGCATTATTGTTATTTATTTTCATTATAAGCCCTTTCTGCGATGTCGCTCGGGCGTCCGGCTGCGGCATTGTTGTTATTTATTTTCATTATAAGCCCTTTACGCGATGTGCTCAGATATCCGACTGCGGCATTGTTATTATTTTTTTCATTATAAGCCCTTTACGTGATGTCGCTCGGCGTCCATATGTACGCATGTTTTATTTCAATATAAGCCCTTTATGAGGTGTATGCGAGACGCTCCGGTATGGCATGTTTGCTTATTTTACCCTTGGCGTCGCCGGACACTCGAGCGGTTTTGAGTTTATCCTTCTTTGGGTTTCGGCGGGACTACCGCCGATTCCCTTCTTATTTTATTTTGCTATACTGATTTATTTGAGCATTGTTAAAATTAATCATGACTCATTCATGCATTCATTTGTTATATCTTTTGTCGAACTGTCTTGCAGTACTTTCAAAGTACTCACAGGCTTATGATTTGGCGGATCTTGTGGCGATCTCATGGATGAAGAATTTGATAGCGAGTCCGGCGCCTAGAGAATCGGTCGGTCTCGTGCGACCCTGGATTAGTCATTGTGATATATCCTTCCGCTACCCAAATAAATTCATGAGCCTCACCTCGGCGCTCGATGAGCCGCCGGTCAATAGACTTATTAACCACCCGCTGTGTTATTCACCAACCACTCATATCTCGAGTCGGTAGTATTTCCCCCCATACCTTTGAGTTATATCCGCCACTATGTATAATTATCGGCGTGTTTGTAATAATTGGTTGGACATCTTGATCCGACCCTGTAATATTAATAAGGCTCTGGCTTTTTGTATCAAAGTTTTGTCTACGGTATGAAGGATTTTCCTCATATTGGTCTTCATAGTCGGTCGTTCAATAAATATTTTATTGAAAAACCGGTCGTGACACTCGACCTGCATAAGCGGCGTCACATGCAAGCTCAAGAACATGGTCACCTATCAGACAAATTTGCAAAGAAGAATAAAGCACTAGAACAAAAACTAATTGGACCAATGGAGGTCATACTAGGAACAATCTCCCCAGCAGTTTGCGAGAGGTGCTTTGAGCAAGAGATCGAAAATCACAGCAAAGTGGGTGGAGCCACGAGCTTGAGTTGGTTTTAGGGTTGCGTGAGGCGGAGGAAGAAGATGGGTGCAGGATAAGTGGAGGGCCCAGTGGGCCTGAGGCGAGGCGCCCGGGGTGAGCGCCCTCCACCCTCATGGCGGTGGCAGCTCCCCGAGGGTAATTTTGCACTAAAATCCTCAAATATTCGAAAAATCATATTAAATTGGCATGGCATTACGAGGATTTTATTTTTGGGATATTTTTATATTGCGGATAAGTCGGGGAGACACGAAAAATACTACTTTTACTTTATTTCTACTAAATAACAGAAAATATAAAGAGATACAGAGAAGGTTGTGCTTCTAGTTTCATCCATCTCATGCTCATCAAAGCGAATCCACTAACAAGGTTGATCAAGTCTTGTTAACAAACTCATTCGAATAACATGAAACGGAGAAATTTGAATAACACTATATTACCTCAGCGGGGATATGGGCATCCCCAATAATAAGTATATCATATTTCTTCTTGACAGCACGGAGAAAATTCAAAACCTCAAATATAATCGATGGAATTTTTCCAATAGAGTTGATACTATGAACTTGAGGTTGTTTCCTCGGAAAGTGTATGCCGTATGCTCATTACCATTAACATGAAAAGTGATATTGCCTTTTTGCAATCAATAACAGCCCTACGTATTAAGGAAAGGTCTTCCAAGAATAATAGACATACTATAGTCCTCGGGAATATCAAGAATAACAAAGTCGGTTAAAATAGTAGCGTTTGCAACCTATGAGGCACATCCTCACAAATACCCAGGTATAGCAGTTGATTATCAGCCATTTGCAAAGATATTTTAGTAGGTGTCAACTTATTCAAATCAAGTCTCGATATAAAGAGAGATGCATAACACTAACACGGCTCCAAGATCACATAAAGCAGTTTAACATAATTTCTCTTAATGGAGCATGGTATAGTAGGTACTCTGGATCTTCAAGTTTCTTTGGTATTCCACCCTTAAAAGTATAATTAGCAAGCATGGTGGAAATTTCAGCTTCGGTATCTTTCTTTTATTTGTAACAATATCTTTCATATATTTAGCAAAAGTTCATTTTGAGCATATCGAGTCAATACATACATAAAAGATGGGTCTAATCATTTCAGCAAAGCTCAAAATCCTCATCATCCTTTTTCTTGGATGGTTTGGGAGGAAAAGGCATCGGTTTACGAACCCATGGTTCCCTTTCTTTACCATGTTTCCTAACGAAGTCTCTTTTATCATAACGTTGATTCTTTGATTGTGGGTTATCAAGATCAGCAGCAGGTTCAACTTCTACATCATTATCATTACTAGGTTGAGCATCATCATTAACATTTTCACTAGGTTCATGTTCATTACAGTTGTGTTTCAGCATCAGGACATAGAGATATCATTTGGATTATCGGGTGATTCAGCAATAGGTTCACTAGAAGTTTGCAAAGTTCTATCATTTTCTTTTCTTCCTTTTAGAAGAACTAGGCATATCAATATTATTTCTCGAGAATCTTGCTCGATTCTCTTAGGGTGGCCTTGAGGATACAAAGGTTCTGAGTCATTCTACCAGTTCTAGTAGCCACTCTATGACATCATCATTTTCTTACTATTCATTTCATCAAGCATTTCTTTCTAAGCTTTAAGTACTTGCTCTACTTGAGTGGTAACCATAGAAGCATGTTTGATACGAGTTTAAGTTCACCTCTAATATTAGCCATATAATCACCCAGCGTTTAATCATAAAGGTATTCTGTTTAATTGTCTACCAAAATAAGCATTAAAGTCATCTTGCTTAAACATAAAGTTATCAAACTCATCCAAGCTTGACTAGCAATTTTAGTAGGAGGTGATGAAGTCATGTACACAGGGTAGGGTCATAGACCTGCCCAAAGGTACCCTCCACAGGACACTCACAAGAGAAGCAGCCTTCCGATCGACTGGTAGGCTTCCACTCGACAATTCAAAGACACTTTCGACTATGAAGACCCTTTCGACCACCAAGAGTCCAGAGCCACTCGGTGTCCAAGCAGTCTGTAGTTAAATAGTCTTTATGACCTTAATGACACTTTATGTAGGCGTTACGAGCGCCTAGCTTTACTGCTTACCGTAAACCCTCTACTCGTGGGCTAGCTGGGGTCTGGCGCCTCTATAAGCCACCCCCCTCCACAGGTGAAAGGTTCGCACCCACCAACACATCGCGAGATAATCCGATCGACCGCCTCGGGCTCCGAGGCGTGGGGCTCTTACTTCTTCGAAGGGCACTGACTTCGTAAATCCCTTGCGTATACAACTACTCCATAGCTAGGATCTTGCCTCTCCATACCTACCCCATTCTACTATCGGACTTAGAACCCACGGCAGTTGGCGCCCCAGTGGGGCGGGTGTTCTAGCAATTGTTAGAGTTTGGGATTCTCGATCTCCGGCATCATGGTTTGGTGGAGTTACAGTGGCGTACGAGATCCATCTCGTGCGCTCACGTTCATCATGACGACTCGGCAGCTTCAGGAGGCTCCACTCGGCGTGGGCGCGCTCCCCATCCATGAGCGGCGCACTTTCGCGCGCGTGTGTCATGGCGTCCTCCTGCGGCAACCGTCGACCAGTGGAGTGGCTCTCTGCTATCTTCCTCCGGTCTCCCACGGCGCAGCGTTCCGGTCGGTCGAGGCTTGGTGGGTGAGGCATGCGGTGGCCGCCGGATCGGCCATCCCCAAGTTGCGACCATCGAGCCCGGCGAATCTCTCTGACTGTCGACCTGTTGGGTCCGTGAAGACAGCGTCGAGCAACGATAGCAGTGACCGGCGGCGAGAGGTTACGATGGTCGATGGACCCGCGGTCCCCATTCACCCGCACCATGAAGGTGGCGGTGGAAGCGATCGGTGCAAGCCCGCGAAGAGTACTTGCGAGCCCTCGCCGCTCGAGAGGGAGCCGTCGTCGAACATGGATGCACTTCACACTCCTATCGTTGGAGAAACCCCGAGGCTCGCGCCTTGGAGGATCGCCAGCCAACGGCTGGCGCTACAGTTGGAGAATCTTCAGCAATCTTGGACAAGTGTCTGCGACGAGGTTCGAATCGGTCGGCGCCAGCTCTTTCAACGCCAACCAGGTATATCGAACTCGATTCAGAATTTAATCTGCCGCCCGTATAGCAGAATCAATTCAGCCTTCGATCGGGAGGTAGAGGTTGCAACAAATCAGGGATTTGCTGCAGGCGACAGAGATCAAAACTCAGTTATCGATCGCGGAACAGGGTTCATAGCCGATCCGTCGCTGCGAATTCATTCGATCGGCCCATAGTCCAGATCGCCCCGAGTGTGAGGCGTGGAGGCCAGCGTGATGATCAATACAAGAGACGCGAGCAATATGAGCACCGATTCGATCGCAATGATCGGCGTCAGTGCCCTCCTCCCAAGGGGTGGATCATCGCTCCTCGGCAGCGGGGAGACAAGCGCAAAAGCATCTTTGGGCGAAGAGTTCCGATCGACCCGAGGAACCGAGGCTTTGATGCGAGATCCATTGTCGTTCAAGGTTTGGTGCGGCGGACGGAGCTCACCGAACTGACCATGATAGAGATGTTCCTTCCGATGTTAGAGTTCATGTCTTGGGACGAGTGTTTCAGCGAGCCATCGAGACAGCGGTGATTCCTCCCAACTTCAGGTTGGCGTGGGTCAACAAGTTCCTTTGGAGAATCCAAGCGACGACTTGGCTTGAAGATTCACCAAGTGGCGGTTCAGATCGTGCGGTGTAGCGATGAGGTAGCCATAAAGCATTTACAGTTATCAATGGAGGGTTCAACGAGGCGTGGTTGAGTCGATTAGCACTTTATGATGTTACACTTAGGAAGATCTTGCCAGAGTGTTTGTCGAGACATTTGAAGGAACTTGCAAGCGACCAGCAGGTTTGGCCGAGTTGCGATCGATGCGTGCAAAAGTCGAGTGAAACCTTGAGATTATATCGAGAAGGTGGATCACTTTGCACCACCACGGTGGAATATGTCGATCACCGGGAGATCATGCCTTCAGCGAAGGTGTCAAAACGAAGATTGAGTTTGAAATTTGGTCGAACAAGATATGATGACCACGAGTGGATGATGGAGATTGCCACCAAATATGCAAATGGTGAAGAAGGATCGGCTCAAGTGGTAAATATAAATCTGCTGCCAATGAGACCGGCGGAGAAATTCGATCGGAAGCGAAGCATAAAAGCGAGCCAGCCTGTCTGGAGAGGCAACAGCAGTGAACCCAGGAAAGTTCAAGAAAACCAAGGGTCCTTGGAACCCTAAGAAGGTGAAAGACCGGGATGGGAGCGGCGTGTTGGATTTACCATGTCATATTCATACAAAGAAAGATGAAGAGGTAAACTCATTTACACGAAACATCGCCACCACTCGGCGATGTCGGCTCTTGATTCAGCAGTTCAGGAAACAGCCCAAGGATGAGGATAAGGAGACAGACAAAGTTGAGGATAGAGATGGCGGTGATGGTGGATATCCCGGGTCAATTCCACCCTGATGATTTTTGTTGGCGTCGAAAGCAAAAGTTGATTGAAGGTTATCAATCGGGGAAGTAAACTTAGTTTGCTCGGCGGCCAATTATACGAAATGGTCCCAGACCGTCCATCACATTCGACCGATCGATCACCCGGCGCACATTGCCACCACAGGAGAGCAAGCATTGATGGTCGACCGGTTGTCGAAGGCACTCGGTGACCAAAGAATCGATGGATGGTGGTAGTGGTTTAGATATATTATCTGTGGAGGCGTTGAAAAGGATGGGCATTCCGATGTCCGGACTCGATTACCGATAACATGAGCTTCCGCAGTCATTCACGGAAAGAAAATTTGAGTCACTTTCGGCCAAATTGCTCTTGATGTAGTTTTGGTGATTCAAAGCATTTCCGGAAAGAAAAGTTGACCTTTGAGGTCGTGGATTTCGAGGCGCTTATCACGCTATTAGGGAGACCGAAACATATTTCATGGCCCAACCATATTACGTGTATCTTAAACGAAGATGCCTGGTCCCAAAGGCGTGATCCTGTCACGGGCATTCGGAAGAAGGAAAAGTGCTTCGAAGGCTCTAAGATCGCCCGATGCTCGGTTGGCGGTGGTAGAGCTACAAGATATCGAAAACTGCAGATCCAGTGATTTGTTGCGAGCTAAGAAGCCGCTCTGGTCGGCATTCGTCTCATGGCGAGGCGAAACAGGTTCACATTCACCCGGCCATCGATGCTGCTCCGACCAACATCTCAACAACACTCGACTCAAAATAGAAAGAAAGCTCATCCGGTTCCTCGTGAGGCGGGACATCTTCATGGAAGCACTGGCGACATGCGGGTATCCGAGGGCTGGCTGAGCATAAGCCTCTGAGTCGACCCAAAATTCAAACCAGTTAAAGATCTTGGCGGTCCGCCGTCGGAAGAAAGGCCATTGGCGAGGTGGCTCGGCTCTTAGCAGCGAGTTCATCAGAGATCTACCTCAGTGGCTATAGCGTCGTCATGGTCCCCAAGAAGGACAAGTCGTTGCGCATGTGCATCGATTTCAAGCATATCAATCAGGCCTGCCGAAGATCATTTCCCTCTTCCTCATCGACCAAATAGTCGACTCAAGCTGCGGGGATCGAGTTGTCTTTTAGGCCCTATTCGGGTACCATCAGATCCGTGCTGTATGGACCCGATGAGATAAAACAGCGTTCATCACTCCATTTGGGTTATACGTTATGTCACCATGCCATTCGGTCTCAAGAATGTCGGACCACATTCATGAGGATGATTCAGATGTGTTTGCTCCTCAAATCGGTCGAATGTGGAAGCATACATGGATGATATAGTGGTCAAGTCATGAAAGGGTTCCGACCTGTTGATGAGTCCACTGTGGAAAGTTACTCGGTTTCTCGTTTACGGCGAGAATCGATGCTAACCAGAAAAGGTTGGCACCATACTCCGAATGAAGCATACAATGCGTGTGCGATATCCAGAAACTTCTTTGGATGCTTGGTCGCTTTAAGTCGATTCATCTCTACGCCTCGGTGAAAAGGCATTGCCTCTTTACGAATGATGAAGAAATCAGACAAGTTGAGTGGACTCTAGAAGGCGATGCAGCGTTTGCGAGCTCAAAGCTCTGCTCTCCACCAACTGGTGCTTGCTGCTCCAATCAGCAAGGAGCCTTTGCTGCTTTACATTGCAACCCTTTGGACAACTCGTCGATGCCGTACTTACGGTCGGCGGGAAGAAGAAGGAAAAACCTTCAAGTTCAACGCCCGATTTATTATCTTTACGAAGTCTGACCCCATCAAAGCAAATACCCTCACTATCGAAGCTTTTTATGGGATCTATATGACCACGAAGAAGGTTTCTCATTATTTCTCGATCATTCTATTACAGTCGTCGTGACGCCCTTTGTCGGAAATTCTTCATAACGGAGATGCAAGCTGGTCGGTGGCAAAATGGGCAATTGAACTCCTTCCCTTGATATCAAATTGAGGCAAAAGCCATCAAGTCCCAAGCAATAGCAGATTTCCTCGCCGAGTGGATGAACAGCAACTTCCGACCCAAGTTCACTCGGAACAACGGACAATGTTTTTCGATGGTTCCAAGATGCTGAGCGGTTACGATGCGGGGTTGTGGTTACCCCACGAGGAGATAGGCTCAAGTATGTTCTCAGTTCACTTTGATTCTTCCAACAGCGAAGCAGAATATGAAGCACTCATGTATGGGTTGCATGGCCATTTCACTTTCGGCGTCCGTCAGCCTTATGGTCTATGGCGACTCGGATCTGGTTGTTAATCAAGTGATGAAGGTGGGGTGTCGAAGCACAGCTATGACAGGAGTTATTGTAACAGTAATAAAGGCGGAGAAGAAATTCTAGGGTTAGAGCTTCATCATATACCCGGTGAAAAATCAAGCTGCGGATGATTTGGCGAAGATAGGGTCAAGAGGAAGCCATTCGGTAATGTATTTTGGAACATATTCATGCTCCATCGGTCAGGAGGATCCTTTCACGGAAGAACACCGTAGAAAAAGAGTGCCAATGATCCGGCTGAAGTTGAGGTCCTAGCAGTAGTCGACCTGATTATGGAAGTTGTGGTCATCACTCCCATTGGACGATGCCGTACATCGCATATATCCTGGAAAGAGCTCCCGGAGAATGAAGAAGAGGCTCGACGATCGTCCCGTCGATCCAAAGGCCTTCTGATGATCAAGGGATAATTATGCAGAGAAGCGCGGCCAGAGTCGGCGAGAAGTGTATCACGCCCGGAAGAAGGTCAGATAATTCTTGAGGATATCCACTCGGGGACTGTGGCCATCATCGTCCTCTCGGGACCATTGTGGCTAAAAGCATACCGGCGGGATTTTCTGGCAGCAAATGAAATGGCAAAAGAAATAGTCGACAAGTGTGAAGGATGTGGTTCTATTCCAACATATCGCACAAGCCAGCCTCACCTTGAAGACCATTCCACTCGTTTGGCCCTTACTGTTTGGGGATTGGACATGATTGGACTGTTGAGAAGCGGCGGCGGTTTCACCCATTTGCTAGTAGCGATCGACAAGTTCACCAAGTGGATCGAAGCCAAGCCCATCAAGAACCTCGATGCATGCCTGCTATCGGTTTCATCGAGAGTTGATATTCAGATATGGAGTTCATAGCATCATCACCGACAATGGGTCAAACTTGATAATGACAAGTTCAAAGCCTTCTGCGCCTCTCAAAGGCCAGCGAATCGACTATGCTGATGGCTCATCCTCGATGAATGGACAAGCGAGCGTGCAAATGGCCTCATTCTCAAAGGGCTAAAACCTCGGCTGATCGTGATCTCAAACAGCGGCGGGGAGCTTGGGTCGACGAACTTCCATCAGTTCTCGGGGATTGAGGACCACTCCTAATCGGTCGGTGGGAGAACTCCATTCTTCCTGGTCTATGGAGCTGAAACAATTCGCGCGGTGACCTGCTTCTGTCGCCTCGAGTCGAGCTATACTCTGAAGAAGAAGCGGAACAAGCCCGGCAAGATGCGATCGACCTCTTGGAAGAGGAGAGAGATGATGGTTGATCCTTCGACTATCTATCGGCAAGACTTGCGTCGATTCCATGCAGAAATGTGAAGAGTCGAGCCTTCCAAGAGGAGATTTGGTCCTCGAGTGGATCAACGAAACCACACAAGCTTGCTCCCACTTGGGAAGGTCCTTCATCGTCACAGAGTCCTCCTAGCAGACATATCATCTCTACAACGTTGATGCGGATCGGCGAACCTCGACTTGGGCAGCGGAGCTGCTCCGCCCTACATAAAAACTCTTTCGGTTGAGATGTAATAAAAGTGCTTTTGAAGTTTGTTTATCCAAGACAAGAATGTTATAATTTTCCCGATGTAATTATTATTGCTTTTTGTTGAAATTTCCCAGTGGGTGGCTTAGTCGCGAATCCGATTAGCTAAGTTTGTAAAAAATCCTTTCAGTGCGAGCAGGTCTCTCACTCGGGGGCTTGCCGAATCCGCTTAGCCTAAGTATTGAGAATCCTCAGAGTGGCGAGCCAACCTCCCACTCGGGCTTACTCAGTCCAAGTACTCGCCTAAGTATTCAAAATCCTCAAAGCGTGAGCCGGCCTCCCACTCGGGAGGCTTAGCTGCGGTCCAAGTACTGCCTAAGTATTCAAATTCCTACAGTGTGACCAGCCTCCCACTCGGGAGGCTTACTGCAGTCAAGTACTGCGCCTAAGTATCCAAAATCCTGCAGTGGCGAGCCAGCCTCCCACTCGGGAGGCTTAGCTGCAGTCAAGTACTGGCAAAATATTCAAATACTACAGGTGGCGAGCCGGCCTCCCACTCGGAGGCTTAGCTGCAGTCAAGTACTCGCCTAAGTATTCAAACCCTGCAGTGGTGAGCCAGCCTCCCACAAGGGCTTATAACAGCCAAGATTAGCCTTAAAACATCCAAAGTGATAAAAATCCTACCGAGTGGAGAGCAAACCTCCCACTCGGGGCTTCTGCAACCAGTGCTGCGCCTAAGTAATAGAAATCCTACAGTGGAGGCAAACCTCCCTCGGGGCTAAGCTGCAACCCTTGCTCGCCTAAGTAATAGAAATCCTACAGTGGAAGCAAACCTCCCACTCGGGGCTTAGCTGCAACCAGTGCTCGCCTAAGTAATAGAAATCCTACAGTGGAAGCAAACCTCCCACTCGGGGAGCTAACTGCAGCCAGTGCTCGCCTAAGTAATAAAATCCTCAGAGTGGAGCAAACCTCCCACTCGGGGAGCTTCTGCAGCCAGTGCTGCGCCTAAGTGATAAAAATCTACAGTGGAGGCAAACCTCCCACTCGGGCTTAACTGCAGCCAGTGCTGCCTAAGTAACAAAAATCCTACAGTGGAAGCAAACCTCCCTCGGGCTTAAGCAACCAGTGCTGCGCCGTAATAAAATCCTACAGTGGAAGCAAACCTCCCCTCGGAGGCTGCCTGACCCAGTGCTGCCTAAGTAATAAAAATCCTACAGTGGAAGCAAACCTCCCACTCGGAGGCTTAAGCTGCAGCCTAGTGCTGCGCCTAAGTGAAATTCATCCCAATCCACAAGAATGACGAGGTGCAGGTCATTGCTACCTCCTCCTTGAACCGCCACAAGTACGTGCGGTCCATCCCAATCCACAAGAGCTGACGAGGTGCAGGTGTTGCTACCTCCTCCTTGAACTTCGCCACAAGTACAGCGTGTGGTCCATCCCAATCCACAAGGGCTGACGAGGTGCAGGTCGTGCTACCTCCTCCTTGAGCTTATACAAGTACAACGTCACGGTCCATCCCAATCCACAAGGCTGACGAGGTGCAGGTCGTGCAACCTCCTCCTTGAGCTTCGCCACAAGCACAAGCGTGCAGTCCGTCCCGATCCGTGGGGCGACAAAGTCGATCGCGATCTGTGTTCCACCTCTACTGCAGGATAGATGAAGCACAAGTCGATTGGAATTTCAGCGGAATATCTTCGAATGAGGAATAAAGTTCTCTCGAATGCAAGCAAAGCATGTTAAAGGAAAAACCAAGTTGGGATAAATGTCCTGGATCCAAAGGCGCTCGGGCATTAAGCATGTTAAAGTTTATCGATTCTGAAACCACTCGGCATTCGAGGCAAATTTAAAGTGGGACTTAGAAGTTTTTACTCCTCCGTGGAGGAGTGGAAGATAACAAACTGGTCGAGTCGATTCCGTCGACAATCTGGGTGGCAACAGCGATGAAAGTCTCCATGAAAGATCCGTCGTGCTTCTGGTATTAGCAACCTTGAGAGACACCAGCTTGTCCTCTTGCGCTTCTTTGCGTGGACACGAGAAGATAGAGCAACATCAGCACCACACTGGTAGATGACTTTTCCGTTCTTGCACTCGACTTGGAATTTCGTTCGATCAGTCATCGAAATTCAAGATCATTACGGAGAGTCTGTTCGGCCGAGGTGAGTCGATCCGCGACCTTGCAACTTTCGATCGAGCAAGATAATCCACTCGCTAGCAACCGAGACTCGGTCGAACACATTCATAAACCGTCCTTCACGGGAGAGTTGATGGGGTCCAAGCTGGTTTCCACTTTCGTGGTTTCTTCTTCAAAGTTTTGGCGAATTCGAAAACACAACTCGGACTCAAAATGAAGATCATGTGATGAGTCGGTGAGAGCAAGACAGTTGGATAAAGACATTACCTTCAAGCATGAGAAACAGCTTCTTGGCGAACCCTCAAGATAAATCTCCGGTCGTTTAACTTCCCGCCAGGTGGCCAACCTTGTCGAGACGAACATTCTTGTCGTTCTTGATCGGTGACTTCCTTGTTAGCAGCGTCAAGAGATGCTTTTAGCTTGCATTTTCATCTTCAAGTTTGTCGGCTGAGGCAAGCTTCTCTTCATGACTTTGTTTTCTCCAACCGTATACGTACCCTCTGCAAGGTCAAGGTCCTTCTTCTTCAAAGTCTCTTCGGTTTATCTGCAAAGCAACAATGAGAACGAGTTGAGAATGAGCGAGAAAAACAGAAGCGATCGTCAAAAATTCTCTGACCATACCTTTTGCTTCATCCTTTGCATACGCAAATTCTCTGAGCAAGCTTCAAATCGAGGTTGAGCTAAATCTGCTTTTCTCTAACTCATTATAGCGAGCCACAAGCTACTTAAGATTTCTAAAAGTCAACCAATGAAAGACATCAAAGACAGATCACTTCCGGTGACTAAGGAAAAATAGTAGCATTTTAAGACTACGATTGAATAAAAACATTGACAGTAGTCTAGGACTACACCCAGCGGTGCACTCAGCGATGCCCCCACTGGTTTACCAATTTGGTTCGATCGATTCGACCAAAAGAGGCAAAAGTTATGATTCTAAAACATGGCTAATTGTCAGCGGTCGACGCGGTAAAAAAACAGTTCTTTAGACTATAGTCAAGCTGCCGCGATCGACCATAGTCTCGGGGACTACCCGGTGGGTGCATAGCGTGCCCCACCGGTTTCTGATTCCATTCGACTTGGTCCGTCCAGGTCGGTGAAGAAGATCACAGCATAAAGACCATAGCCGGCGCGCGATCGACCATAGTCGGGGACTACACCCGGTGGGTGCACTCGGTGTGCCCCACAAAAGTTCAAGCGACACACACACCCGGTGGGTGTCTGAGATATAAATCTCGGAAGCGATTTGAGATAGTATATCCTAACAAAGCAAGCGACGACTCACTTACTTGGACATTGCTGCGGAGCTGGCGGCATCATAGGCACGACTTGGCTCGAGCCGCTTTCACCTGCTCCATCATGATCCCTGCGGCGTATGGCCTCCTTGCAGCACTTACTTGGTCTTCCGGGCGTGGTGTGTAGCGAAGATGGTGGATCAGCGTCGGCGAAGTGGGTCGGGCACTTGTCGGTGATGCAGCGTAAAATCTGAAGTCCAGTGTGGTTGCCTTCCTCGAAATCAGCGTCTCGAGTCGCGCGACTTGCAGCCTTGCCGTGAGCACTTTCTTGTTCCTCCTCTTCCTCAGCGGCGCTTCCTCGTCATCATCGGGAGATAGCGTGGCGGAACTAAAGAGATCCGAGTAAACATGGACCCAATCGACTAAAAGCTCGATCGGCTAAAAGTGAAACCTCGGAGATCTTACCAAGATTGCAAGTGGCGCATCCTCCATTTCGATCATCGTGCTGGTGAAGTCTCGGAGGTAGCGTACTGAATTCAAGTCGGCTGATCGGTCATCAAGTCGACCAAAAGTACCTCATGTTGAAAAAGGAAATACAAGGTTACATTGGTTGCGGAGATGGTGGGGATGACCATTACATCTTAGGCAGGGCCGCCCGGCTTAGCGGCGTCGCTCGAGGTTGCTTGGCGGCTTCTCGGTCGGCGCGGAGAAGATTGTCCTAGGTAACCGTCGTTGACGGGGTGAACACAACAACTTTACCACGCCCGGCCGGGTGGTCGTCAACAGACCTTCCCTCCGGCGAGGAGGTCGGCGTCTTCCTCCTCTTCCTCCTCCTCCTCATCATGAGCCATCATCCTCCTCATCCTCCTGCCGTTGGACTCCCATTCCTCCGGACTCTCACCTCCACTTACTTCTTCTTCTTGCTGTTTTCCTGCGCCCGTTGAGCATCGAGTACATCTCGGTGGTGACCTAGAAGACAACAAAATAAGGTGAAAGTCAGTCGGCGAGACATCAAAGCAGTGAATGCAGGCGAATCACGATCAGATAAGTGGTGATACCTTATGCGGTTGGTAACTCTAGTCAGTCACTGTCCAAACTAATAAAATCCATTTTGGATTTTATTCAATTATTCTCTCCCAAAATAATTCTGTCTTTTCTTTTGAGCCTAGGTGATTTGCAAAGCAAGTACCCTAATGCTTTTGATTTTGACCTCAACTCCACCCTGGATAGTCCTTGGTATCCACAACCCAGAACCATCTTGATCCACTCTTCTTCTTTTCAAATATTTCAAATTTCCTCCTTTGCAAGTTTGGACCAGATTTGCCAAATTTGGTGAAATTCATATCTACACTTCTCCAAAAATCCACAAAATTCAGGCAACCTCTAGTTGTGAGAGAACCACTCCACCAAAATCAGCTCAAGGAAAAATCCTGGATACCATAATCATTTTGTGAACACCGGCATGCATTACATTCACTTTTCGAGAAAGTTCAAGTTGATGTTGATCTTCGTCGATAACTCAGTCACGAGTCCACAGTGCCCTTGGCACGTTGCTCGCAACCTAGCTGCTGTCGGCTCCACCGCAGCTTGGCGCGTTCTGGCGTCGGTGGCGCCTGGCCCGCCGGCGTGCTTTGTTGCACCACCGTAACGGCGGGAGGCAAAACTGCGGCGCGCCGTTCGGCGCCGCCAAGCGTCTGGTGGCTCAGTGACCTCCTTGCGGCCTTGCATGCATGCGCAGTCGGCAGTAACTGAGCAGCGAGCGTCTCTGCCGCCGGCAGACGTGCGGCGTTCGTCGAGCGAACCGTAACCAACCCTCCCGTGCTGAGTTGGACCCTGAAACGGCTCAATACTCCTCTAAGCGATGCTCAAGCCTAAGCGACCGTCTAGCCAGCGCCGCCGTAATCAACTCGCCGGACTTATCCGTTCACGGCAACCGACTCGGGCGGCTATATATAGCACCCCGATCCTGCTCCGCCCGCGACTCCACCACCTCACGAGACCCGCCCTAGCCACTGGAGGGGCCTCGGGAGCCTTTCTTCCTCGACTCCGGCCACCTCCGTCCGCCTCGGCTCCGGCATCGTTCTCTCGGTGAGGCTCCTCCGCCGCCCTACTTCGCCCGTAGCCTCGTACCACCTCTATTGGTAACCCCCACCTCAATTTGGCCCGCAGCTCTCTCCGCGAGATCACGACCGTCCGAACCGCCGTCCGCCGGAGCAACGCCGCCGTCGGCGTGGTACTCGCCGGCGACCACCCCACCTTCCAGGAGCGGAAGGGCGTGCGATCCGCGAAGGTACCGTCCGATCACTGCCTTTCGCCGTGGATGCGCCGGCGACCCACCGCACCCTCAGGCGCCGTCGCGCCCTGTTTCCCTCTTTCAAATTTTCAAACCTGACAGGTGGAGCCTGCTGTCGACCTCTCGTGGTTTCTTTTAAGCGAACCGTTTTCTGGACTTTCATGAGCCCCACAGGCTTTTCTGTTTCATTACAGATGGGTCCTTGGACCAAAACTCTTATAACTTTTAATCAGAAAGTATTTTTGATTGATTCTTTTCTGTCCTCTTTAAAATTTGTCTAGTTTTTATCAGATTTATTTGAAAATATTGGGTAATTTTGTGCACCTCACGGTATTTACGTTAGCGCGTGTATTTTTTTTGTGTCGTAGATGCGAAGGAGGTGACGGACAAACTTCTTGAGCTAGACCCGACTACTCCGACCAGGCAAGCAAAGTTTGAACTTTTGATATGATGAGTGTGTGGGCATGTTTGCATTATTTTTGTATCATAGCGTTCATGAGCATTTTCGATGATAGTTTATCTCGTGAGCATTGAGGCAAATGAGCTCGGTAAATCCGTGAGTTCTTGGAAACTTGTTGCATGGC
>JAHIAM010012266.1:0-13229 GCA_021605205.1 Aegilops longissima
TTGAACCAAAGGCGTTCTCGGAGTAGGCCCTTTCTTTGAGGCGCCTCGGGGCCTGCCTGGCGGAGACCCGTGGTCATCGGGGAACCGTGGCGACCGCTCTACCCCATAGGCGGCGTCCTGGTTTCGGAAATCGCGTTGATGGCACTACTATGTGCGCAAAGGCGGGGCCCTCGTCTGGCGATATAAGCAAGGCAGTACATGTGAAGAAGGCCCGGTGCACTGAAGCTTCGCCGCCCGTGACACTCTCACGTAATAATGAGTGGGGATGTACCGCCCGGAGTCTCGGGTGCGGCCTCGAGCCACAGGGCTCCCTCCGCATTGATGGAGCACTTAGCTCCGTCTTTGGTGAGAGGCGTCAAGACTAGACTAGGTGCGGACGGCATTTCTTCCTTTCTTTGCCTTTCCATTCGATTGTCGCTTTCCCTCGCTGGATTTAAGTTGGATTGAATTTGAGATTTGCGTGTGTTCGGGGAAGGGTGCTTAGTCTCGTTCGAGCAAATCTCTCGTGTTTGATTACCACTCCGCCTCGGCTGCCTCCCCTCATGAGCCCCTCGCCCGAGGCAGGCCAGCCTAGCTGCGCTGCTGACCACTGTCGCCATGGCGTCCTCTCCGGAGGTTTTACTGCAGATCCTCGGATTCGATCAGGACACACTCAGATCGCGCAGCCTCCCACAGGCTATCTCGGGGCTCGTCTGAAACAAGGTAAACCAGCCAACCAGCCGTCAACTAGCCAACCACTTGCTTGCAGGCGTATGGGCGATGTAACACCTGCTATCGATGAACACAAGTTTTACATGAGGGCTCCCCTCCCAAAATGCTCTCAAAGCAATCAGGCCAAAACTTTAGTTCTATTCATGCAGGTAGACAGGGACAATACATAATCAGTCGGATAAATCCCCAATGCATCCTCACGAGCACCTCCGAGCCGTTCTTGGCGTCTGGCCTCGCCGTCCTTTGTCTGCGTGGCCGTCGGTGGCGTCTGGGCGTTCACCACGCCGCCCTCGCCGGCGGCCACGACCACGTCGTCGTTGTCGAAGCGAAGGCCGGACGGGAGCATCCACATTGTCTTCCACCCAGTCGCCGGTCGCCCGACGGCCGGGGCTGAAGCGATAACTGCGTCAAAGTCGAAGTTGGGGTCCATGTCACGAAATGGCTAAAGACACGAAAAAGTGCGCCCAAGCGGCGGCAGCTCCTCTCCTCCACCAACCTATTGGCCTGACCAACGCGCCTCCGGCCAGCGCCACCACGTCGGTGAAGAACTGAAGGTTGCGGCGTAGTTAACCGTCTTGCTCGCCAACTGCGCCTCATGAGATATTACCCAAGGCTGCGTTGGCTCTTTCGGGCGTGGCGAGCATGGGGCTATGCGCCCTCGATGCGGCTATATCTCCCCGTGTCGAGGCACGACTTAGAGCATAACCGCATTGAAAGCAATGTCGCAAGTGAGGTAATCTTCACACAACCCATGTAATAAATAAGGGAAAGAGATACATAGTTGGCTTACGATTGCCACTTCACACAGTACATAAATAAACATCCATCATTGAGTACACTCAAGGTCCGACTACGGAACCAAAATAAAAAAGATACCCCAAATGCTACAGATCCCGAATCGTCCCAAGCTGGGCACCACTACTGATCATCGGGAAAAGACACATAGTAGCACCACATTCCTCGTCGAACTCCACTTGAGCTCGGTTGGAGTCACCTGCCTTGCATCGTCGACTGCAACTGTTTTGGAAGTATCGTGAGTCACGGGGACTCAGCAATCTCACACCGCGAGATCAAGACTATTTAAGCTTATAGGAAGGACAGGGTAGTAAAGTGGAGCTGCTGAAGCGCTAGCATATATGGTGGCTACTTACAAAAGAAGCGAGAAGAGAAGCAAAGCACGGTCGTGAAACTAGTAGCGATCAAGAAGTGATCCTGAACTACTTCGTCGGACATAACTCCAACACCGTGTTCACTTCCGGACTCCGAGAAAGAGACCATCCAGTTACACGCGGTTGATGTGTATTTTATTTGAGGTCAACTTTGGGTTTTCTACAACGGACATTAACAAATTCCCATCTGCCTCATAACCGCGGGCACGACTTTGAAAGATATTACCCTGCGGGGTGTCCCAACAACCCATTATAAGCTCTCACGGTCAGCGAAGGATATTCCTTCTACCGGAAGACCCGATCAATCTCGGAATCCCGGACTACAAGACATTTCAACATTTCAACAGCAATAAAACAAGACCAGCAAAGCCGCCCGATTGTGCCGACAAATCCCGATAGGAGCTGCACATATCTCGTTCTCGGGACACATCCGGATGAGACTAGCTACAGAGTAAAACCAAGCCTCGAGTTTCCCGTGGTGGCCCAGATAGCTCAGTTAGGCGCACTCGAAGGAGCACTGGTCGGGGGTTAAAATAAAGATGACCCTCGGGCTCGCGAAAACCCGGGAAAAGGCTTAGGTGGCAAATGGTAAAACCAAAGTTGGGCCATCTTTGGACGAGTCTTATTCAAGCGAACTGTCAAGGGGTCCCATAAATCACCCAACCGTGTAAGAGCATAAAATCAAGGAACATAACACGGTATGGCGGAAACTAGGGTGGCAAGAGTGGAACAAAACACAGGCATAAGGCCGAGCCTTCCACCCTTTACCAAGTATATAGATGCATTAATTATAGCAGAATATATATTGTGATATCCCCAACAAGTAAACATGTTCCAATAAAACAACATCTCCATGTTCAACAAGGAACAAACTTCAGCTTCACTGCAACTCAGCGCTATAAGAGGGCTGAGCAAAGCGGTAACATAGCCAATCAAGCGGTTTGCTAGGAAAAAAGATGGTTAGGGGCTGACATGGCAACATGGGTGGCATGATATAGCAAGTGGTAGGCATCGCAGCATAGGCATAGCAAAAGAGCGAGCAACTAGCATAACAAAGATAGAAGTGATTTCGAAGGTATGGTCATCTTGCCTGCAATGTTCTCAGAGTTGTCGAAAGCTTGATCCTCGTAAGCATTCTCAACAGGTTCCTCGTTCACGTACTCGTCTCCCGGCTCTACCCAAAGCAACAACACAAACAAAGGAACCACAATAAATCACGGTGCAATGCACAATCAACATGATGCAAAACATGACATGATATGCGGGATGTGATATGCAATGCGTATGTGCGCTCCGGAAGGAAAATGATGAACCAGGCATCAACTTGACAAACCAAGTATTCCACTGGAAAGATGAGATGATTTCGGTTGAAATCGATATAAAGATCACCGGAAACGGATGCACGGTTTGCAAATGACAAGCAAAACAAGAATGGCGCAAATCTGCCATTAACAGCATGATGCCACTTAGCAAGCAACAATTAATTAAGCTACTGCACCCAAACGTATCAACAAAGTATATGGCAGTGATCTCCACAAGATGCTCGACAAAAGATGAGCACTGAGCTACGGCTAGTTCACATCATAACAGGTTCAAACAAGCATGGCAAAAGTGCACAAAATATCAGGCTGGACATGGCAAAACAGCATCAGGTTGCAATGTTCAGAGCAACAAAACTACATGCTACAGG
This sequence comes from Aegilops longissima, assembly GCA_021605205.1. NCBI lineage: Eukaryota > Viridiplantae > Streptophyta > Magnoliopsida > Poales > Poaceae > Aegilops > Aegilops longissima. Next base: position 3,571 of record JAHIAM010012266.1, read on the forward strand.
AACTTAAAATAGCAAAACAAGACATGGCATGAATCTACTCAAAGCATAGAACAAAAGTCCCTTACTGACCATAAGCCTAAAAGGATCATAAAATATAGTAACACCCATGTCAATATTGAAAGTTCCGTTAACAGATTCAGCAACATGGCATGTCAAAAACTGATAACGAGTAGGCATGTTTACAAGCTCAATGCACTCACTACAGAGCCTTATATGACAAAGTAAGCTTACATACATCAAGAAGACATGGCATAGAAGACATACATGGCAAGAACAATAACATAGCATACATGGATCAACCACAACAACCTTGGCAAAATTGAATAACCTGTAAACAATCTGCCAGGAAACATTTGATAGCAAAAGTAAGCTCGATTGACTCAAGCTATGGCACTCCATAATTGCAAACAAAGGGCTGGATGGATAGAAAAGACATGTTTTACAAAACATCCTTACTGTAGTATCTCAAAATATGCATGGATTCTCGGTATCATCAAGTTAACATGGCATCAAAATCAATAAAACAGGGCTGAAATCAGCAACATCAGGACACCTACTTTGCATGCTTGTGCTAGTCACCATAGATCACAAAAATACATGGCATACACCCCTGGAAAATGGCATGGCATATTAAAAACACATTAGGATTCAAATTCATAGGGTGCACACAATAATCATGGCAAAAATAACAAAAGTGCAAGTTCTTTTGAAACAAAACTAACATCACTAGCACTCTTCCAACAGCATTTCGGGCATCAATATGAGTTCAAATGAAAATGATGCAATGAGATGAAATGATCTACTCTTGGCGAACATTTTGACATATTATCTGGCATAAAATGGACCTAAGATGCAAAGTTACACTCGATTGATAATGCAACAAAATCATTGGATGCAAAAAACTTAGAAAAAAAATTAGGAGGAAAAGAGGGTAGAGGCCGGGGCGAATCCCGGGCGGATCGGGCAGATGGACAGCTGGCTTAGAGGGCTTCCGTGAAGGCAAGTGGCCGGGAGAGGGCAGTCTTGGCTGGCCAAGCAAGTTGGGGGAAAGAAGCCTTGGCCAAGAAGGAAGAGGCCGGGCCAAGGCAATCCAGGCCGGATCCAAAGGCAGGGCGCCTCGGGCCCTGTGTGGTTCAGACCCCGTGGGGGGCCAAAGCCCGGCCAGCCGGGGAGAAAGGCGGTGGGTGGGGTGAGGGAGTGGCTTCGGGGGAGGTGGTGGCGTCCTCCGATTCGTCGGGCGGCAATGTGGGGTGGCTGGAACCGTCGGGAGTCTTGGAAACGTCCGGGGCTCGGAGGAGCTAGACTAAAGGTTTAATTTAAATTTGGGGGGCAATATATAAGGTAGAGGCTAGGAGAGCAAATGAGGGAGGGTTTTAAGCATCGTGATCGAGCAAGGGACTGGAATGACAGATGGGTTATTGGGCTGTTTTGAAGGGTGTTGGGCTGCAACAAAAAGGCCTTTGCGGAAAGTCGGTTAACCGTTGGAGTACCAAAGCAGCTCCAAATGACCCAAAACTTGCCGGTGGTCTGGGTGGTATAAAACCACTAGACAAAAACCTCGGTCCATTTAGAAAGGTTTAGTATCCGCTTTACGGAAAAAGCGTAAAAGGGGCCCGGGGGAGATAGGAGTTTGCGGATTGCAAAAGCGGACGGGAAAAATGCTCGGAACCAAAAGGCGAACACTTATGCAAATCGATGCACATGATGACATGATATAAAAATACATGGACAAAATGCAAAAATGAAAAAACCCAACCAGGGGAATATCATATCACAATGCGAAAATGGCAAGAGTTGGAGTTACAATTATGGAAAGTTACTTCCGGGTGTTACAAACTCCACCACTACAAAGAGGATCTCGTCCGAGATCTAGGGTGAAAAGAACTCCGGATATTGGAGGGAGGTGATCCTCGCCCCGGTAGCTTCTCCGGTTGGAATGGTGTGACCCTTCACTTTCAGAATTTGATTGACTTGCAGTCTTGCCTTCGGTTTCTTCAAGAATAAGCAGGGTGCTCATGATAAGAGATCTTCTTGAAGGTCAATCTCTTGAAGTTGATAGTGCGTTCAGAGTCTTGAAGCACTTGCGAAGCTGTGACCGTGAAACACATCGTACGTTTGCAAAGTTGGATGGAAGCTCAAGTTGATGGCGAGATCGCCTCTTTTAATTATCTTGAAAGGACCCCGTATCTGGGGCAAGCTTCCCTTTGATACGGCGGCAGTGCCTTTCATTGGAGGGCGAGGTAACATGGTCTCAATTTCAAAAGCCACATCACGGTGCTTATCATCATAATAGCTCTTAAGCGCGATTCGGCTTTGAGATTCTCACGAATGACTTGGCACATCTCTTACTACTGATCAAGTCATTGCCAAGAAGTTGCGTTCACTGTCTCAGACCAATTGAGAGAATCGGCACTTTACGCCATAGAAATTTCGAATGGGGCCTTGCCGAACTTCGCTTGGAAGCTGTTGTTGTAGGAGAACTTCGGCATATGGAAGACAATCTTCCCACTTCATACGAAAGAAATGACACAAGCCACGAGCATATGTTCAAGGATTTGATTAACTTCGCTCAACTTGGCCACTTGTTTGAGGATGGAAAGCTGTCTTGAAGCAGATGTTTGCCCATGGCCTACGAAAAGAATCCCGAACTTGGAGGTAAAGATGCTGCCGCAGTGCGAAGAGATCACTTGTGGAATGCCGTGCAAGAGACAATCGGAGGTGTATGCTCGCCTGAGCTCTGTGATGGATTCTTTGATAGGAAGAAAATGAGCCACTTTAGTAAGCTTGTCAATGACAACAAAGATAGCATCATTTCCACGCTTGGACTTTGGAAAGCCGATCCAAGTCCATTTCAATATGATCAAACTTCCATTCAGGGAATAGCAAGAGGTTGAAGGAGACCAGCTGGTCTTTGGTGTTACCTTTCACTCTTCTGCGACATCACATTCATTCACAATTGAGCAATTTCTCGCTTCATTCGAGTCCACCAATATTTGCTTGAGGTCATGGTACATCTTTTACTTCGGGATGAATGGATAGAAGCGAATTGTGAGCCTCGTTCATAATGACTTTTCTTAGACCACCCTTAGGAACCACAATCCGGTCCTCAAAGAAAAGTGTCTTTGTCATCAATGTGGAAGCACTTGTACTTGGAAATGCCCTTGTCGATACCACGTTTCACCTTTTCACCATGGTATCCGAAGTTGAGCCTCACGAATCTGATCTTCCAAAGTAGGAGAGACTATGAGGTTGGCAAGAAAGCCTTGAGGAACAACTTGAAGATTCAGCTTGCGAAGCTTCACGAGATCCGGTGAAAGGCTTGAGGATTAGGTGATTGCGATAAGCTTTCCTGCTCAAAGCATCTGCAATGACATTGGCCTTGCGGAGTATATTCAATACTTGGGTTGTACTCTTGAATCATTTCGACCCATCGAGTCTGCACTGAGGTTGAGGTTGGGTTGAGTGAAGATGTACTTGAGACTCTTGTGATCGGTGAAAATGTCACTTTCCTACCCAACAAGAGTGTCTCCACGTTATCAATGCATGGACAACTGCCGCCAACTCAAGATCGTGAGTGGGGTAGTTCTTCTCGTTAGGCTTCAACTGGCGAGAGGTATAAGCCACAACTCTCTTCTCTTGCATTAACACAGCACGAGACCTTGAAGAAGCATCACAGAAAACTTCAAATGGCTTGGATTCATCGGGAGGAGTCGAGCAGGAGCTGTGCGAGTTTCTCTTTGAGAGTATTGAAAGCAACATCACACTCGAGGAGACCGGACATACTTCATGCTTACGGAGAAGGTTGGAAAGAGGCTTTGCAATCTTGGAGAAGTTCTCAGCGAATCTTGACAATAGCTTGCAAGACCAAGAAAACTGGAACTGCTTGACATTCGAGGAGGTTCCCAATTCACAATTCGGACACCTTCTGGGATTAACTGCGATACCCTTGGCGGAGATGATATGACCAAGATAAAGCACTTCATCAAGCCAGAATTCACATTTGGAGAACTTAGCATAGAATTGATACTTTACGAGCTTGTCTAGCACCAATCGCAAATGTTTGGCATGATCCTTCTTATTCTTGGAAAGACCAAAATATCATCAAGATAGACCAAGGCGAATTCATTGGTGTAGGGGTTGAATATGAAGTTCATCATCGAGAGAAAGTCGGAGGAGCATTGCGAGGCGAAAGACATGACGGTATATTCATAAGAACCAAAGCATTTACGAATCTTGTCTTGGGAATATCTTGTTCACGAATCTGAATCGATGATACCCCATCGAAGGTCAAGCTTGGAGAACAACTTAGCACCTTTGAGTTGCTCGAAAAGCTCATTGATGTTGGGAAGTGGATACTTGTTCTTGATTGTCTTCTTATTCAATGGGCCATGATGTCGCGCAAAATCGGTCCGTGCCATCCTTCTCGGACAAAAAGAACACCACAACCCCAAGGAGATGAACTGAGTCTGATCAAACCAGACGCTCTTGTTCATCGAGCTGCTTCTTCAATTCCTTCAGCTCATCAGGTCCAAGCTTGTATGGGCGCTTGCAAGCGGGTTGATGCAGGGCTCAAGATCGATACGAACTCCAGCGGCGATGAGAGGCATACCGGAAGCTCTTACGGAAAGACATCTTGGTACTCACAAGCATTTGGAATCGAGAGATAGCATTCATTCGCCCTTCTCATTGAGAAAACAACAGAATGGTTTCATCACGGCGGCATAGATGATCACATCATTGGAAGAGTGAGTCAATTGAATTCCTGGCAGCACAATCAAGCTGAGCTTTGTGCTGAGAAAGCCGATCCATTCGAGAATAAGATCAATATCCGAGTCACGAAGAACAATTGGTTTAGCGAAACCTATAATCGCCCATCTTGATACGACATTGAACCATCATGCTAGAGCTCAAGCGCTTAGCGGAGAAATAACAGCATAGCTTTATGTAATTCCTCGTATCAAAATTGTGCTTGATGCAAAAGGATATGACATGAAAGAATCGATGCACGATATCAAATAAGACTTTTGCAGGAATATCATTAAGCGGAAGATTACCCATTATCACATTAGAATTCCTCTGCTTGAGCTGCATTCATCATATTGACCTTGGCATACTTTGGATTATGCTTGACCCTGCATTCTGGAAGATTTCACGGAGGAGGAGGCGGAAGGCGCCTCTGGTTGAAACACTTGTTAGCATAGTGACCTTCTGCTGACATTTGTTGCAAGTCACTTGAGAGAGACGGTGGTAAAGAGCACTTGATCTTGGAGCTTGAGAATTAGACTTGTTCGATAGCTTGGGTTGGGTGGGTGGGAAGATCCACGGCCACGAGTTCTTCTGTGATAAAGGGTGGCCGGAGCGGAGGAGGAAGGTAAAACTTCTGCTGCTTAGCTGCCACTTGAGAGGAAGAAGAAGGCTGAACTGCATCCTGATTCTCTTCTTAGAAGCCTCACATTTGAGCTGGGCAGCTTCTTGCTTGATGCCATGTTGTAGAAATCATCATACTTATCGGCTCAAAAAGCACAAGAGCTAATTGCAGATCTTCTCTCAGACCACCTCTGAATTGATAGATCATACTCTTCTCATCAGTGCGTCTTGCTTAGCAAAGCAAGCGAGCTTAGGAACTGGATATTGTATTGATGAGCAGGACATGATGCCTTGCTTGAGATTGCGGAACTCCTCACGCTTGCTCTCAACAACACTTTTCAGAATGTGATGAGCTCGGAAATCACGGCGGAACTCATCCCAGGTAATGACACGACCTCCTCTGGAATCTTTGTATTCTTTGGTACCACTCGCGACTTGATCCTTGAGTTGAAGCGATGCAAACTTGACAAAGTCCTCGAAGTGCGACATTGCTACAATCAAAATGCTTGCAGATGTCCACTAACTAATCGTCGGTCGTGGCCTCGACGAAAGCGAAAAGACTTGACTGATTAGCGAAGGCCGGTGAGAGTAGCAAAGTGTGGCTGATTGTTGCCTTGACCTTGATTTCCTTGATTGCCTTGCCCCTGATGCGTTCTTGCAAGAGCTGCAAAATCATCGAGCATTGGCATTGGTGGCTGCCATGATAGCTTGCCGGAGCCTCACGGAGGCGGAGGTGGAGGTGGAGGTTGGTGATCCCCATCATTGCGATCAAGATTGAGAGCGTTGGCGGAGCCATCACGAAGAGGTGACATCCGTTAGTCCTTTGATAGACAAATAGATAAGTAGAATCAACAGATAGAAATTGCAACATATAGTCTTCACAATAAACATTGAACAAGAATGAGCGAATGAATTCAAAGTTAATCATCACCGTCCATTAAGGTGAGAAGCCACTTAGATAAAGATATGGAAACAACATCGCCTTAGAAACAAATCGAATATCACTGGCTGAAAACAAATGATTGGCTTCTAGAATGAGCGGAACAAACACATGATAGAATTTCACCCAAAGTGTTAGTGGTGGGGCCCACACGGACCTGACGTATAGCGACGTCACGAATGACAAACAAGGCGTCCCGAATCAGCATAGCCAAGGATTCTTTAAGGCGTCTACGACCACTGTAATCGTCGACCGTGAATGGGCAGACCACTGGGCGTTGAACCCCAATCTCAAATCATACATCATCGGAAAGAATATCACTAAGCTACTAAATTCCCACCTATAAACTCCGAAACTTTACGGTTATGCAATCTGGTGTTGGGGATCTGAGGACACAATATATATCACCCAAACTAACAATACCTAGATCCTGTATCCATCCAACACATAACCAAGAAATCCTCGGAAATCTGTACCTCGACCTTGAAAAACATCCGTTATACAAGTCATGGCAATACTCCACTTTTCGCCTCGATCTTTGGGCTATCGGGTTATCTCACCAACAAGCTGCACAAAAGAGATTTCGATGTCGGTAAAACTCAGGTATTCGAGACTGCAGCGATAAAATTGTGGCGACAACACCTCGGAGCTCAACTCCCGGGACACGCCACAACCCTAAATGTGGGAGGCACCAAGAACAATGTTCTCGTCACAAAACCATCGGAGCGATTCCAAGATACCCCGTGATCCTAAAAATTTTTTAGTGAAATTTGAGAAAGAAGAGTCAAAACTCTCGTCGGGAGACCTCACAGGGCGAAGAAGGGGGGGAGTAAAAAGAATCCTACTCTCCAATATATAATCCTAAGACTCAAAACATTTTCCATTCTAGACTCAACAAGCGACAAACAATCAAGTAGGGGCTCCTAAGTGGGAAGGCTCGATTACCAACTTATCGCCCTCGATGGGCTATATCTCCCCGTGTCGAGGCCAAACTTAGAAGGCATAACCGCATTGAAAGCAATGTCCAATGGGTAATCTTCACACAACCCATGTAATAAATAAGGAAAGAACATAGTTGGCTTCGATGCCACTTCACCGTTACATAAATAAACATCCATCATTGATACACTCAAGGTCCGACCTCGGAACCAAAAAAAAAGATACCCCAAATGCTACAGATCCCGAATCGTCCCAAGCGGCACCACTCCGATCATCGGGAAAAAGACACATAATCGACCACGTTCCTCTCGAACTCCCTTGAGCTCGGTTGAGTCACCCCATCTCCAACCTTTAACTGTTTGGAAGTATCCGTGAGTCCCGGGACTCGACAATCTCACCGCGGAATCAAGACTATTTAAGCTTATAGGAAGGACGGGGTAGTAAAGTGGAGCTGCCAAGCGACAAGCAATATGGTGGCTACCAAAAAGAAGCGAGGAAGAAAGCAAAAGCGTCGTGAAACTAGTAGCGATCAAGAAGTGATCTGAACTACTTCGTCGGACATAACTCCAACACCGTGTTCACTTCCCGGACTCCCGAGAAAGAGACCATCCAGTTTAACCTTGATTGATGTGTATTTTATTTGAGGTCAACTTTGGGTTTTCTCCGGACATTAACAAATTCCATCGCCTCATAACCGGGCAGGCTTTGAAAATATTACCCTGCGGTGTCCCAACAACCCATTATAAGCTCTCACGGTCAGCGAAGGATATTCCTTCTACGGGAAGACCCGATCAATCTCGGAATCCCGGACTACAAGACATTTCAACAGCAATAAAACAAGGCCAGCAAAGCCACCCGATTGTGCCGACAAATCCCGATAGGAGCTGCACATATCTCGTTCTCGGGCACATCCGGATGAGACTAGCTCTGAGTAAAACCAAGCCTCGAGTTTCCCGTGGTGGCCCATTATCTGCTCAGTTGACCACACTTTCGAAGGAGACTATGTGCAGGGGTTAAAATAAAGATGACCCTCGGACTCGCGAAAACCGGGGAAAAGGCTTAGGTGGCAAATGGTAAAACCAAAGTTGGGCCTTCTTGGGCGAGTCTTATTCAAAGCGAACTGTCAAGGGGTCCCATAAATCACCCAACCGTGTAAAGGCATAAAATCAAGGAACATAACACGGTATGGCGGAAACTAGGGTGGCAAGAGTGGAACAAAACACCAGGCATAAGCCGAGCCTTCCACCCTTTACCAAGTATATAGATGCATTAATTATAGCAGATATATATATTGTGATATCCCAACAAGTAAACATGTTCCAATAAGAACAACATCTCCATGTTCAACAAGGAACAAACTTCAACTTCACTGCAACTAACAGCGCTATAAGAGACTGAGCAAAGCGGTAACATAGCCAATCAGCGGTTTGCTAGGAAAAGGATGGTTAGGGGCTGACATGGCAATATGGGTGGCATGATATAGCAAGTGGTAGGCATGCAGCATAGGCATAGCAAAGAAGCGAGCAACTAGCATAACAAAGATAGAAGTGATTTGAGGTATGGTCATCTTGACGCAATGTTCTCGAGTTGTCGAAGCTTGATCCTCGTGCGTTCTCAACAGGTTCCTCGTTCACGTGCTCGTCTCGGCTCTACCCAAAGCAACAACACAAACAAAGGAACCACAATAAATCACGGTGCAATGCACAATCAACATGATGCAAAACATGACATGATATGCGGGATGTGATATGCAATGCGTATATCGCTCGGAAGAAAATGATGAACCAGGCATCAACTTGACAAACCAAGTATGCCACTGAAAAGATGAGATGATTTGGTTGAAATCGATATAAAGATCACGGAATCGGATGCACGGTTTGCAAATGACAAGCAAAACAAGAATGGCGCAAATCTGCCATTAACACATGATGCCACTTAGCAAGCAACAATTAATTAAGCTACTGCACCCAAACGTATCAACAAAGTATATGGCAGTGATCTACACAAGATGCTCGACAAAGATGAGCACTGAGCTACGGCTAGTTCACATCATAACAGGTTCAAACAAGCATGGCAAAAGTGCACAAAATATCAGGCTGGACATGGCAAAAACAGCATCAGGTTGCAATGTTCAGAGCAACAAAACTACATGCTACAGGAACTTAAAATAGCAAAACAAGGCATGGCATGAATCTACTCAAAGCATAGAACAAAAGTCCCTTACTGACCATAAGCCAAAAGGATCAAAAATATAGTAACACCCATGTCAATATTGAAAGTTTAGTTAACAGATTCAGCAACATGGCATGTCAAAAACTGATAACAGGGCATGTTTACAAGCTCAATGCACTCACTACAGACCTTATATGATAAACTAAGCATACATACATCAAGAAGACATGGCATAGAAGAC
>JAHIAM010012267.1:0-25035 GCA_021605205.1 Aegilops longissima
TTTTATATCATGATAAATGTTTATTATTCATGCTAGAATTGTATTAACCGAAACATAATACATGTGTGAATACATAGACAAATGATAGTCACTAGTATGCCTCTACTAGACTAGCTCATTAATCGAAGATGGTTATGTTTCCTAACCATAGACATGTGTTGTCATTTGATTAATGGGATCACATCATTAGGAGAATGATGTGATTGACATGACCCATTTCGTTAGCTTAGCACTTGATCGCTTAGTATGTTGCTTATGCTTTCTTCATGACTTATATAAAGTTCTCGCAACTATAAGATTATGCAACCCTGCTTACGGAGGAACACTTTGTGTGCTACCAAACGTCACAACGAATCGGGTGATTATAAAGGTACTCACTGTGTTCCAAAAGTATATGTTGAGTTGGCATGAATCGAGATTAGGTTTTATCACTCCGATTGCTCTGGAGAGGTATTCTCGGCCTTCTCGGTAATACACTTCACATAAGCTTTGTAGCATTGCAACTAATGAGTTAGTTGTGAGATGTTGTATTACTGAACGAGTAAAGAGACTTACCTGCAACGAGATTGAACTAGGTATTGATACCGACGATCAATCTCGGTAAGTAACATACCGATGACAAAGGGAACAACGATGTTGTTATGCGGTTCGACCGATAAAGATCTTCGAGAATATGTAGAACCAATATGGTCATCCAGGTTCCGCTATTGGTTATCATCGAGAATGGTTCTAGGTCATGTCTACATAGTTCACGTAACCCGTAGGGTCCGTGACGCTTAACGCTTCGATGATGCCATTATGAGTTTATAAAGTATTGATGTACCAAGGTAGTTCGAATCCTTGGATATGATCACGACATGACGAGGAGTCTCGAAATGGTCGAGACATAAAGATTGATATATTGAAGCCTACATTTGGACATCGGAAATGTTCCGAGTGAAATCGGAATTTATCGAGTACCGGAGGTTACCGAACCCCCGGAACTATATGGGCCTATAGTGGGCCTTGGTGAAAGGAGAAAGGCCAGCCCTAGGTCAAGGCTCCCTTCCCCTAGTCCTATTAGGACTAGGAAAGGTGGGCCGCCCCTCTCTCTCTTCTCTCCGGGAATCCTATTCCAACTAGGATTGAGGGGAATCCATTCCCTGAGGGAGTAGGACTCCCCGGCGCCGCCTCTCTGGCCGCCAGCCCTCCCCTTGGCCTTTATATCGGGAAGGGGCACTCCCATGACACACAAGTTGATCTACGATCGCTCTCAGCCGTGGCGGTGCCCTTCCACCATATTCCACTTCGGTCATATCGTCATGGAGCTTAGCGGCCCGCTCCGGAGAAGTCATATCGTCGAGCTTACGGCTCTGCCGCGCGTGGAGCATCATCATCGCCACCACGCCTGTCGTGTCGACGAACTCATCCTCGACACTTTGCCGGATCGGAGTCCGGGATCGCCATCGAGCTAACGGTGCAGTAATCAGGAGGTGCCGACGCTCGGTACTTGATCGGTCGGATCGTGAAGACGCATACACATCAACCGCTGTTATAACGCCTGGCCGGGTCTACGAGGGTACGGGACGACACTTCTCCTCTCTGCTATGCCATCACCATGGTCTTGCATGCGAGGAAATTTTTGAAATTACTACGCTCTCAACACAGTGTCCCGGCGCTTGTTTGAGCGGCCGAGCAGGAAGAGCAGAGATTGAAGAAGCACAACGGCCTGGATGGACATCGACGGTCACCGAGCTAGAATCGTTTATATTGACTAAGTTGACAGCCTCAGTCCCCGCTAACTTAGTAGGCCCACAAGTCAGCCTCCCACCATGGTGGGTGCCGCCAGCGGGAGTATTCATTTTTCTGCAGCGTAATAAGGAGGCACTTTCCGGGTCCGAAGCCGATGGGGGGACGCTTTTTTGGCAACACGGGTCCCTGATGGGTCCAGCAATGTGGGCAAACGTTTTTCGTGAAATACGGCGGGTCTGGTGGGTCATGAGTCTTTTTCCGAAATACCGGTGGCCCGTCTGTGGGTCCTCGGTGTCGTGGAGGAATAATTATTTTGGCGCCGGTATAAGGAGGCACTTCCATGCGGGCCGTCAGGACCTGCACCACAGCCTTCCATCGCGACAAGATTTCTTCCGATGGAAGTCGGTCGCGACTACATGACCACGCCACGCCGAGAGCACCGTATGTGGACGGCGATGCAGGCCTAAGGGGACGACGCGAGCCGGAAAGACGCTGCAAAGGATGCCCACGAGGAGTACGAGGGTCACGGGTTCGTCAGCGGCGGTGAGACGCTTTTCACCGCAGTAATAACAGGGGAGGGTGAGTGGAGGGATGGCCTCGCCAGCCGTGGGAGTAGTATGGGACGGTGAGGCTCGCGCGACAGCCGCCACGGAGGGTGGAGCATGCGCACGACCGGCCGCTTGGGCGGTCAGCAAGAAGACCGAGGTTGAAGAAGCACTATGGCTGTTGATGGACATCGCACCACGCCACGAGAGCACTGTGCGTGGACCACGGCGAGGCCTACGAAGGAACGACACGGAGCTCAAGACACCAGCAGTGGCTGCCCACGCCGTGGAGAGTACGAGGGTTGATCGTTCCGGCCGCCGCTTAAAATAACAGGAGGTGGGTGAGTAGAGGGATGACAAGCCAGGGATGCGAGTATGATGGGTTGCGGAGGCCTGCCCGGAAGACTACCGCCACGGAGGCGGAGCAAGGTTCCGACGGCCTTGGTTTGGGCGGTCAGGTGAAGATGAGAGACCTAAGAAGCACGATTGTCGTTAGATTGACATCTAACGGTCTCGACGCTGGTAGAGTCGATTGTTGACTAAGTTTTTTTTTAGAAACCTTGTGTAGGCCCACAAGTCAGCCTCCAAATCTGTAAGCGCATAAACATAAAGCCCATTTGCTATTTTTTTAATTTGCAGCCCATTTGCTATTTTTATAATTCGCCCATTTGCTAATTCAAGTAATTTATTACAACTCATTTTCTGCCTCAGACCACGCCAAAAGTTCAACCTTATTTTGCATATTTCGTGGAGTCCAAACTGTTGTAATCCCAAATGATAAACATTTTTTAAGAACTTATTGATTTGCCAAAAAATCGCTTTGTTTTGTAAGCAACAAGACGCGGGACAATTGAGTTGGTTTAAGGAAAACCAAAGGTAAAAAATCAATACCTGGTGGGAAAACAACAAAAATAAGGATGTAAATATGAAAAGGAATTTTATGTGTTTTCAATATAATGATACGTATATGAACTAGTAAACTATAGGTAGAGATTAGAAAAATGTATGGACATGCTTCAAGAGGAAAATAGAACTGGTGTGTGTTTGATTCAAGAAAAAACTGCTCATGGATGTTGTAAGACAAAATATAACTAACGTCAAGGGCCGAGGCCAAGATACCTGCCTGGATCTTTGTGCCCTGTTGTCGCCATGGGTCCCTTATAAAACAAAACCAACCCTAGCGCTCATACAGCCCATTGAAACTTGTTCAACCAAAAAACAATATAATGCGTGCTCAATAAACTAGAGAATTCTCGCAAGTGCATCGATAATTGGGATGCACGCATATATTTTTTATCATGATAATAAGTGCATGCACTTGTTTCAAAAATTGCAGAATCGAATTTGAACAAGGGTGCTTATGCTACCCATAAAAAAATCAGGTGCCTGAGAATTCGCTTTAAACAAATGATTCAGCTTTATATCCACGTCACCCCTGCATGATGGTTGGAAGCAAATGCAAGTTCATACCAAAAGATCGTTAACAACAATACCAACTTATGACGACAACGTAGTACAACTACCAATACCAAACTAACTTATAATTTTTACTCCCGCCCTAGTGTTCGCTCCCAGTAGAATCTTGCAGAGGACCAGCTCCCACCTTCTCTTGCTCCGTGTCCCCGAGGTGGTACGGTGCATCACCCGCTTGGTCCTCTCGCTTGTTCTGTTGGTGTGCAGCACCGTAACCTTTTGTCGCCCGTCACGGGCCGTTGACTATCACCGCAAGGTATTGCCGGTTTTGTGCCACATGGCGGCATGCCGACTCGATCAGATTCATGACGCCCACGTGCCCCTTTGAACGCCTCGAATTGCGCGCCGAAGAAATGCTTCCTTAGGCCACTGTGTGATACCGCAGATTGTAATACATGTTTTAGTGTACCTAGTTGGCATTTTCATAACATCTTTGGCATGTTGCGCTCACTTGTTTCACTTTTTATTAACTGTCAAATTGTAATTGCTTCACCGTATGCGCTTAAAAAGAAAAATAGAGCTATAAAGAAAGGAATATGTTTGCAAGACGGCCGATCGGTGTCTTACCTAGAAGTTTCTCAAAGTTGTGTAGTATATGCCGTTTCATTGCCGTCGATGGTTGGTATGAACAAATCGATGAGAGATGAAATCTCGCTGTCAAGACTCACTTTTCAAGGTGCTCGATCAGCCCTGATCCGTGGGATCGATCTTGACGCCAGCCGAAGCACCGCCAATCCTTCTTCGACTTGCATCGTAATTCCAGCTTATATGGTACTCAATGTAGGATCAATCGAATGTTTTAAGTGAATGATGAAAGATTTACAGATAAGTGGTACTCCAAATTTGAAGTCCGAATACCCAAACACGCCACGGATTCTAGGTCACCTCACGAGCATGTTGTCACGCCAATTCAATGTGGACATGATGAATAATTTGACCGACGATACTAGTACTGCCATCGCATACTTACTAGTCGATTTAGTGTCACAATTTATACATAGGTTTAACTAACAAGTACGCACTTGAAGCTAATCATATATATATATATATATATATATATATATATGTGTGTGTGTGTATATATGTATATATATATGGCTTCCACATCATCTCCATCATCATTATCGCACATCCTACGCAGGTGAGTTAGGATGCACTTGATCCCGTGAAGGTATCTATCCTTCAAACCAGAGGAGTGCTTCAAACTAACAACAACATAATATCCAACAAAAGAGGGTCGTATACAAGAGCGTATTACATGGCTCAGCCTAGATATCAGCACGAATCAAGTTGTGCATATTTGTTGTTGGCATGAACCACATCGCCAAGATGTCGGTTTGCAGCCATCCATCGCATGGAAGCTTGATGCCTTTCACATCAAGATTATCAGCAACAAGTCGTAGTCACAATCTCGATATGGTGATTCATGAAACCCATGGTATGATGTAAACATAGCCCCCTCGCGCGAATGGAAGTTGTATAGCATAGTAATCATCGTGATATGATCGGCGATTAGTTGGATGATCGGACATTGAGCCCGAGGAACAAGGAGTGGCGAGGTTGTAAACCCGCCTCCAGCTTGAATAAGCTCGCCCAACGGAGCTGGGATCTTTCGAACACGAAGCAGCCATAGCTATCAATGTCATTTAACGCCCCATGCATTGTATCATGTGGTTTGATGTAATGGTTTGGTCAATTTGGTACGCGCGAATGAGCATCAAACACGCCACCGAACGAAGCGATAAACCAAGACCCATCGGCTGGTATGATTCAGGTCCCGAATCATGAAGGCCAACAGATTTGCGCCTGCTGCAAAATTCAAATTGAGACCAAAAGGACAAAAATAAACAATCATGTTCGTAGTATGTGGAATTAAGATTATTATAACAAGGACACATATCAGACAGAGAATTGCAATGCCATGGTCATAATCATACCCCAAAAAAAAATAAGCCAATGGCTTTCATATTCTAGCAACATGTCATGGTTCAAACATCATGTAACAATGAGAGGAAAACAGCTATGACAGCTACTACTCATATTCTACCATAGCACTTACTACTACTATTCTCATATCAACTCTAAGCAATAACATGCATTGTTATAAAAATCTTGTAAACGAGAGTAACATATAGCAATCATGATGTTATGCTCATAATATGTATTCTAACAATCATTAGATGCCAATTTTTCTCATATCAACTTCTAACATTGGTCGTATGCATCGCCCGATGCAGGCCAGAGACCCCCTTTTCAAAAAAAACTCTAATAATAACATGTGTGGTCATAAAAATCTAGGAAATGAGAGGAACATATAGCAATGATGTGGTTATAGACATGCTATGCATTCTAAATTTGTAACAAATGAACAGCAAATGATTCATAAGGTAAAGAGATGAGATGAGATAGAACAATTACACGACGATAGATTCCACCAAGATAGGCAGCCAATCTGTGCGTCGATCAAGTAAACGATGCCATCATGCACTATAGCATCGATGTAAATGCTCAACAGATTGATGATGAGCCATAACCATGTATGGCGAATCGGATTCCGTGATAAACTAATCCCATGTTGAACAAGGCAATGAGCTTGTAATCCATGTAGTCTTCTCGATGGTGTGGGCACTTCGCAGATTACAACTTCCGCAAATGTGAGGTGGAGCCAAAAGTTTGACGGCTCATGTAGTAGGCAGGAGTGTCCGGCGGGCTGCTGCTCGATGGCGGCGGTATCCAACGATGGAAGGGTGATCTCGCTGTGTAGATATTCACGAGACGCCACGGACTACCGTGTGGTGGATGAGGATGATCTGCTATTTTCATGCCCGTCCAGTAGTGGTCGCGCATGAACGACAGGTGGGCGGGTAGTGGTAGCATGTCGAGGGGCACGACGGCAACCTCCGTAGGATCGCTAAGTCGGTGTTCGGCCACCATGAGGATCGGGCATCAAAGGTGGTGTCTTGAAAAGAGCCGCCTGAAGACGCAGTAGACGGTACAAAGACACCGAGCATGCGCATGACGGACGTGCCAGTAGGTCCATACGACTACATATCTCGATCCAAGAGAACATCGGGAGGGAATTCCACCGTGGCTCGCAACGGCTCCGCCATTGGTTTTGCCTCGCGAGCCGCCGAAGTGGATTCATGGCGAGCGAAGAAGCTTCTCCTCATGTGGCCGGCAGCGAGCGGGGATATGGTACATGAGCTACCAAGGAAGATGGCGCGGGCGAAAGCAAGGAGCGGGGTAAATGGTGCGGCCGACTATGGGGAAGAGAGGAGGAAGAAGAGGGAAGACGGGAATAAAGTGCATTAAATCAATTCTACTAGTACTACTACCAGATAGGGAAATCCTTCCTGAGTGTAATAGTTACATGATGACATATGGGTCTACCACAAGAGGGCCCATATGTCGTTAATGGAGGATGAGGTGCGAGGCGATTTGGCGGAAGCGCGTTTCACGGGCAAACATGATTGCACATCGTAAGGCTGATTTAGTAACACCAACACGCTGGTTCAGTTTATTAACATGTCCCATCCGCCGCAGTGTATTGTCACTTCACCGCTAAGACTAGTTGAATAGTTCTTCTAATCGAGATGGGGAATAATGGATCGCGAGGACTTCCTTTCTACAGATCCCTATGCCTCACGCCACTTCACTCATTTTGCTCCTTACTAGTCACTTGTTGAAATTGTAGAAAGACAACATCTTTGATTTGGGAACAAAGGGAGGCATTTACCCATTATTTGGGAATGGGTAGGAGTATCACCATATGGAGGAACAGAGGAAGCTTGAAATATGAACATGTCAATGGGAGGGAGAAGCCCTATGCATGCATGCATGCATGCAAATGCAACACTCACACGCACTCCACATGGACGCACGCAACACTCACGCACTCCATGCGTACACAAGACACGACGCAACACACACGCCACGCCAAGTGCTCAACCTACTCCCTACGTCTGCGGAAAGACTGTACATTTAGAGATTTACACTGACCGGTATAATTAACGCCCAAAAGTAGCGTACTTATGTGCATGCGACCATTGAGATAAGAAGATTAAATGTAGGCCATTGCATGCTGTAATTAATGATAGACATGTAGCCTATACCTACAGACAAGTTGGTGCATTAGTCAATCAATATCGATTTAGATTAAAGGCTAAATGCATTGGAAGTGTAGATGTACATCATATACTACTACATCTGTTTTATAGCCGATGTACGCTTTTGTTGAAGACCGAGGGAGGACACGGCATGCACCTACACAGCTAGGGCGGTTCGGAAGCAAGGGTTGGACTCGTGTCGCTGCTTATGAAAGTTTTGTTTAACTGATTTCTTTGCTCGCCAACCGATTGGGACCGTAAACCAGTGTGACAATTTAACCAGTCAACAAAGTGCCACGTCGACTATGTGGTCCACAAGAGGTGCAATACGTGTTTCACGATGAGCTAGTGATCGATAATCGACGAAAACTATATATAGTGACCGTGAAGAGCGATTGTTACACACGCTGACCGCCAGTATTTTTCTGCTTCAAATTAAGCCATATTAATCGGAAAGGACGCAGATGGACTACTACTAGTACTATTACGCTTTGATGTGTCCCAGAACTCACCGAACGAGGAGAAGCTTGCTTACACGCTTCCTCGCCCACGCCGCACGGTGGTTCGCAGGACGAGGAGAGGGTTTTGACCGCCCTCTCCCTCTCCTCTCTCCCTCTCTCTCGCCGCACTGCGGACGGCAGCAGCTCAATCGGTGTCGCATTGCCGTAAGCATATTGTACCGTAGTATCATCATTGTTGACCTTCCAAGAGGCGAAGAGCCGCAAGGTTCACACGGTACGAATTGTTGAACCTCCCAAGAGGCAAAGAGCCAAGCATAAGGTTTTATAGGAGTTGTCGCCCTAGTAGGAATGTACAACAACTATAGCGTAACGATGCTACTATATGATGCCGCCACGCCACGTGATATCCAAAGTGTGCCACTTTTTTTCTCAAAGATGTTCGGAGCCATGCAACAACCACAAGCACGTGACACATATCACATTTACTAGTAATAAATTCTAAAGGACAAATGCCAATATGCCACACAAGTTCATCTCCATGTGATAATTTTGTGCACGACTAGTCATATATATTCACAAATACACTGCTCACAATTACCGACTCCACTTACACGCTATAGATGGGCTACATGTCCTCCTCCGTGTTCCAGCCTGTGTGTTCTTCATGGATGGCACGATCCATAGCGTGGGCAACGGAATCATTGTCGCAGCTTTCTAGTCCGTTCCACACGATGGAGACTCATCCAAGTCAAGCGGCATAAATCGATGTCGGTCCCAAAGATGTCGCTCATCCGGGCGAAAAGATCAAGACACAACCATGCTTCATGAACGCAGGCCTTCCGTGTCGTGGCACGGAAGGTGGCATCCGCTTAATGGGGTAGCTGTCCTCGATGAAAAGCGAACTCTCCAAGAGTGTTCTCGCACCCACGTAGCATCACATGGGTCGAATCGCGCCGCTCATCCGGTACACGCGCATCCAGATTTGGACACATGGTGATGCATAGTCAAGGTCCATGCATAATAATGTTGTGCTCAAATATGGCGGTCAGAATACTGCAGTAAGAAATAGTACTAATCCGTATAGAGGAAGTAAAATAACTGGCGATTATTATATAGCCACTCTTGGCTACATGGATGAGATAGTAAGACATGGAAAACAAAATGGTGGCAGCTAGTGGGTTCAAGTCTTCAAGGGCCTAGCTAGCTATACACGGCCCTCCAAGGTAAAAAGTACTTACTAGTACTACTAAGTATACTACTAGTACAACAATGAAAGAGAAGGCAGAGGGTTAAAAATGGAATACCCGGTAGATGGTGACGGTCCGATCGTGGTAGATTGTGTGACCATGTTGCACATCGCTGGTACCATGGGTAACGCATCGCTAAGATAGTTGATCCCATATGCCAAAGTCAGCTAAGGTTCCGTGTTAGACCGAATCATGATGCAAATGCACATCCAGATCGGGCGATCTTATTTTGATCGGGGATGACCGGTCCTCGCAAAATAATGGAGTACCGTTAGGGATGCAAATGATGGTTTGTGCATTCCGCTTGTAATCTCCCCATACCGTAGGATGGCAACCAGATGAAACAAGTCCTTGGCTTGTCACCGCCAAGATGCGGCCCAGATGGTGCATGGCGTCGAACGGTAGGGTACAACCGCCGCCGCCAACATGCGCCACCTTTCCGCCACATCGCTTCTTGCATTGATGGCAATCCTTATGTCGAAACACCGCTGATGAGATAGTAATCGCCGCCGCTGCCGCTTGTCGGCGGGTCCGCAATTGCTATCTTCTTCAATCTCATGTAGGCACCATCATCGATTCAAGCCCACCACCGAAGGCCGATCCCAATGGTGGAGAAGGGTCTACCAAAACGGCCGATCGTGTGGATGTTGTGCAAATGATGGTGGTATCCGCCGGAGGTATGCAAGCCAATCTTCTGGCACCACCCAGACCTATATATAAGATGGTGGCAGCGGAGAAATTACGGATGGAAATGGTATAACTAAGTACTACATGATCAAACTCCATTATCGACCGCTTATCGGACAAATCCGACTACCTCTCAACGCCGCAACTCTAGCGGAGTCAACGGGCAACCATGGTTAGGGAGCGGTGGACTGCTCAAGGATTGTCCCATAGAAGAACCTTTCCCGAGGACGATGGAAGACCAATAGCATGGCCTTTTCCCAAGCCTGCTAAGCGCTGCCTTGAAAAAGTTGGTGAAGCACCGAAGTCTTGCGGCGGTGAGGACGCCGAGCGGGCGTAGGCATTTCTTCCAGAGGATCGCCGTCCAACGCCTCCCACTCGACGAGGAGGAGAACTACCAAGAATCCATGGGAGCAGCGACGAACCGCCTCTCTTCTGGGAGGGGAACAACAGGAGGAGATAAGAGCGTAGTAACCATGTGGCCTTGTCCTTCCAACTGTAGATCATTCTCGTCGAAGGGGTGAGGCTATTATTTACTAAGTACTAGCATTATGGACATTGTGGGATTGCATTATACCGTAAATAATAGCACTAGTAAGAAATTTTTGGCACTAGGTAGTAGTTTTGGCGTGGATTAAGAAATTTTTATGTTTTGCATTTTGTACACGCCAACTAGTGTCAAAAACGCCCATTATGTGAGGGAAGAGCACGACGCATCAGCAAAGACTAGTACTACTTTTCTCAACTAGTAGTGCATGTATTGTACTTTCTTCTAGTCTAGTCTACTAGTATAGTGCACCAGTTTTGAACTCTTGAATCTCGTACAAGGAGCCAAAGCTTGGAAGTGGAGGGTACTATCGTTTCAGAACCATCGCTTGTACTATCAATGGGGAAGTACACTGCCAGAGTGGCCTAGTGGGTACTCCTGCTCTATTCAGTCAGCCTCTCACGTAGCTGGCCTACTCTCACCGCTTTCTCCTCACGCACTACGCAGCCTTTAGCGACAATATGGTTATCGGGCGTAACATTTGAGTTATTTGACAACGAGACTAGGCTTTAGCTTCCATTTATGGAGGTGTAATGGATCTCGTCAACTTTGTTAGTAGTTCCTTCTTTATGAATGAGATGAAGCAGCTTTTGCCGCTTAAAAAAACACTTCAAGAGGAATTTATTTATAGTAGAGCCGATAATGGAGTGAAGTCCATGCGCATGACGCCGTTGCTGAGTAGTAGTAGAGCACTTTACATACAGAGCCATATTGCATGCTTCCCAATGCCCCACCTGGCCCGCCTCGAAGTTTAATTGGGAGGCTTAGTTTAAATATGCTACTAATGCTAGAGGAAGCTGCAAAAGCGGTTAGGGCGAGCACGCGAAACGGGATGCGGAAGGAAAACCCGCTCACGGGCTAGGCTGTCCAATGCACCAGATTAGTGTGACGTCCGCTTGACTTAAACTCAAACTACCCGTAAAATATTGGCTCGCAGCGTAGTAGTAGTATTTTTTTAAAGGCCACCGCGGCTCGCCGATCGAACCCACAAACAAGGTATACACTCTCACGACCACTAGTACTCTGGAGTACAACGCAACCTAGAATCGCCTTTTTCGCTATTAGTACGTGACATGTTCTTACAAGAAACCCCTAATGCAAGAAACCACTAAAATGCCAAGAAACTACTACCACTTGCATACATGGAGACTTAAGATAAGACTACCTTATCAACCATTGTACATCATGCTCTTACCAACAAAAACCTCGAGTGACCTCCTACCTCCGCCCGCCCACCTAGTCATCCTCACCATGGGACGCAGCTATCGCCGCATGGGGTCAAACCACCGTGTTATGGAGCCCATGTTATGCGGCAAGTGGATGCCTACTGGCCATGGCAGCTTAGGCTAGCCGAGATAGTTCGCCCAGCTGCTTGTTCACAGGTTTGCTAGCTAGATTGGCACGGCAGCGCCGACGGCTCCGTTTGCAAGGCCAAGGCTAAGGCCAGCCATCTGCTCAGCTGGCAGCTGCGGTGGCTTGCTCACAGGGTCACGCTTCAGCCACCGCCAACCCATGCGGCTAACCGGCCCAGCTCGCCCCAAGCAGAAAGGGCGGCTAACTGGCCATCACCGGGCGCCACCGATTTAACACGATCAAGACTGCTTGAAGTAATGTTCAGGAAAATGATTGAGGGGAATAAGGATAGAAGGTCGATGTGGGTCCCTGTCGGTCAATCAAACAAAATGTGTTGGTTTAAGCTTTGTCAAGACGGACGCAAAAAACCCAAATATAATGGGTTTAAACAAACCTAATCGGGAGTACTAGGTAGTAGTTTTTCGTGGATTAAGAAATTTTATGTTTTGCTTTTTGTACAATAGATTCTTCCCAGGGCTGGTTGAAAGTGGTAGTTTTTTGTTAAATACTACATATTGTAAGTAGGAGGAAAGTTGCTTTGAAGCCAATAACAAGGCTAGTTACATAGTGCATATGTACATGATTGAAAAAATCAACCATGAGTGACTAATATTGATGGAAAACTCAAAATATGGAATACTAGGAAAAAAGCATGGTTGGAAATACTAGCAATGTTCATGTCCCAGAACTAATCATAATTAGAATAATACTTATTCACAAACTTGGTACAAAACACCCTAATTTTGATATACATATGTCACTAGAGATATATTATGTTTCAATTAGAATATATTCCTGGGTTGTTTTGGTGAGGTCGTGAGGGATGTGGTTGGTTTTAAGATACTAATTATGGGTTTTTCTGCAAATTGGTAGACAAGTGGAATGTTGGTGAGAAAAGGCAACAACTTACCTCACAATCTATATGTAGATCTAATGGTCGAACGACTGATGGCAAACACGCAAAGATCACCAACTTAGTCTTGTGTAGGAGCATTAGCAAGATCCGTGCATTGCACTGAACATCAAGATGCATTTTTATAAAACATTTGTTGTGATCAGACCATGGAGTAATCCCATGTAAAAACTAATGATATCTCGAGAAATATGAGATAAGGTGAAGAGGAGGTGGTGGTGGTTGGTGGTCGGACCGAGCGGAGGCATGGGGATTGACGACGGGCAAAGGGCCACTGTGCCGCTTTGTTCCTGAGGCCTTTTCTTAATTGCTCAACAATGAGGTTTGTTGGAGATAAGGATGAACGAGGGAAGGCCTTGTCTGTAAATGTGGAGAGGGTGCGGTATCTTTTAGTTTAATTTCCATCCGCCGACATAGATCTACGGTCTATATTGCAAGATGGCACACGCATCATCATCACCAACTCGGTTTTTATAAGAGAAGAAATATAAGTATGGAGATACAAACGTATATCGACATTTCTGCTTCGTAAACTAGCATCTACATTCTATTCAACTTCGCATGGGGCCTTAGCACAATGACTTGATCGCGGTAAACAAAGATTTTCCCATCACCGACAAGGAGGGGGGATGGCATGGCTTGTTTCTAGTCCTAGTAGTCATACTAGGTGGTCTAAGCATCGTAGATTTTTTTTCATGTCTGGTTCACGACGATTACTGCAATGAGACGGTAAGTTATGCACGGGAAACCTGAGCGTGGTTTAAGAGAGAGAGAGAGAGAGAGAGAGAGAGAGCGCGTGTGATATGTTAGAGACTGAGGCAATGATAAAGATTTTTTGTGTGTGTGTGTGGAGGATAGAGAGAGACATGTACATAATTAGAGAGTGTGTGTGAGATACACATGGACATGGGGAGAGATGAGGATCCCAAAATGGGTGTTTGTGCGTGTCTCAGGTGTTTGTGCACACGCTTGTGTGACAGGAGAGAGTGTATGTGGAGTAGAGAGACTACTGATGATGTAAACCTAGTATAAGGAAGGGGAATGGTGTGACATGTAGTAGCTAGATAACTGTAAGTGACGGGGAGCAGACTATTTGGAAGAGACATCGAGTGTGTGTGGGAGAGGTGAGCGAGGAGAAAGAGAGAGCTAGCGACGAGAGAGAGAGAGAGAGAGATAGAGATAGAGAGAGAGAGAGAGAGAGAGAGAGAGAGAGAGAGAGAAAGAGAAGTAGAGGGGCTTGTGTCCATAAATGGCGATAGATAGGGAGACAATGTTGATGTTGTCAAATTGGCCTATGAACGGAGACACAAGGAAGAAGCCATCGTGTGTGTAGGGACTTCATGAGAGATCTAGAATAGATGGTAGAGAATAACAATGTGGAAGTCGAGAACGATTATACATTAGGGAGCTATGCAAAGAGTCATGACATATGTATACATGGAAGGAGTCACGGGTCCTGCAGAGAGAGAAAGAGGAGAGTGGTACAAGGAGACAAAGTGTTTGCAGGTGGTGTGAGGTGAGTGCGAGAACCACATAACTAGGGAGATAGACGCTGGGGGCTTAATGCTGTGTATGGGAAATATACACTCTACATAGTGCGGCAGTGGGAGAGAGATAGCGGAGACCTAGAGAGGTGAAGAGAAGTGTGTGCATGCCTGAGAGACAAAGTGATAGAGATGTTTAGTCCGACTTTACAAGAGAGAGTGTTAATGTGCTGTGTAGGTGTGTTTGGGGGAGATACTTCTATGTGTGTGTGTGTGTGTGTGGTGGTGGGGTTGACTTTAGATAAACAGTGAGGTGTCTATATTTGAGGGACTTACCTAGCTGAGAGATAGACTGCGGTTGATCAATTTGTTTCACAGCTTGTACTATGAGATAACGATACTTTTGAACATGCGTGATATACCTTGATGTACCAAAATTACAAACCTAAGATTGGAATTTTGAATTCACCCATCATTAGCTTTGTAATTCATTTAAACGGAGGTACATTTTTAAGCCGATTTTTGATTTCAAATTCATATATCAAACCTAGAGATATACACATACGGCATGTTCAAACTTTATAATCATTCACTTTATTCATACACATACACATTTTGCTTTTGTCATCATATTTAGGATAAACACATTTGGAATTTCATTTGAATTGGACCGTATGATGGTATTTGCTTTAGTAGCTCAATGATCCATATTTGAATTGAATGGATAATCTAAGTTTCGAGTTGAGACATTGATTTTCAAACTTGCACATTTTTTTTATGCAAAACAACAAATTATCGGCCATGATATCATAGCGGGTCAGAGAGAAGAATACTTATAATTTTAGGCGCCAAAAGCTTTCAAACTTTCACACATCAAATATCACGCTACCAAAAGTTTAGCCCTCGCGATATTCCTGTTTTACCTCCACATGAACGGAAAAGGGCTGCTTTGGTAACCCATTGTTTGCCTCTTGTCCCCAACATTCTTCCCGTAGCCCCTTCCCTTCTCCCCCGACTTCAACCATGGCAAGTCTGAATCTAGTCCTCCGCAATGGACCTCACACCCCGCCGGATCTACTCTCCCGACCTGGAACCCCTAACCGCCAACTCACCACTTCACCGAGCCGCCAGCCGACCGTTTGTCCACCGCCTGTGATCTCTCGACCGCCATCATGGTCCACCGCACCGATCGCTTAACCGGCGCCTCGCTCACCATACAGCCGAGGCCTTCATCGATTTCGGCCCGCCCTTCCCCGCCCTTCATACAAGCCCTCGCCTCATGCGCAAATGTGATCAGCTCTACCAGCATTGCATAACGCGCTCAATAAGCCTTCGCCCATCGTGACCGACCGCCCCACGGACGCCATATTCAACTCCACCACCTCTGTTTACCGACGCCGCAGCCTCATCAGGTTATTTTCGATTTGTAATCCTTCGGTTTTTTCTTTATCATGCAACTGTTCACTTACCACGATGAGCTTTGTATGTCGATAGCGCCGCAACCGTGAAAGCACCGGAGCCGCTTCAAATATGGCGATACCGCCCAAACTCAACCGCAACACGAGCACCATCGACGATCCTTAGCTATCAAGTATGACAACGATACCCATACCGCCGGAGAATCAGGTACTATTATCCAACTACCGGTGCCTACGCTCACTTTCCTAGCATAAGCACTGCACCTTTGAATTTCTTCAGGCATCATTCAGTTTTTCATGAGACGTTATTCGCTTTGCACCGTAGGGCCATACGGCAAAGGAACATGTTACATGTGCTAAATTACATACCAAAGGCACATATAGTTAATATGTTTTAGTTTTGTTCCGATGCCACCGTTGGTTCCATCGCATCACTTAATGTTCTCTATGCTTAATTCACACACGAAACTAGCATGTGGTTCCGCCGCTTTTTGTTTGTTTTACCATACATTTTCCGATGCTAGCTATTACATCACCGCATCCTCCTCTGCTCATTACTTGTTTGTGTGTTCTTGATCTTCCCAAGTTGTATGACTAATTTTATGCTTCTATTAATTATGGAGCTACCAACCCCATCACAAAATATTTGTTCTTTTGGGGGCACCTCTAACAAGCATAAAAATAGAGGGAAGCGATATATTGTCGTATGCACACACCTTCTTTTCATTAGTTTAGATGAACCATTGATGATCAATTCGACCCGCATGTGATTAAAATTAATTTTACCTAAATAGATGGTGTAGAATAAACTACAAAACTAGATTTGCAACCACGGATGTCGATTTATATCTTCAAAGAACATTGCAACAAGCTAGGCTTCATGTTAAACACATGGTAAGCAAAGGTGTTTTAGTACATGTGAAATGTAATGCTAGTGGGCTGCTTTCTTGGCTTGTGCTCTCAACGTAATCCCACCGAATTACAAATAGTTCAGCTTGTCCGCTTGCTGTATTGCTTGATTCTAATGCTTGTTTGTTGTTACGCTTATACCCGAGTTGGCCAATATGTCGCAAAGGATCGTTGTACTAATGTAAAGAAATGCCTATTTCATTTGAGTCCTTAAATTTTCCTCTCAACTTCATCACAAGACTGTCTTCGTAGTTTATATGAGGCCACACTGTTAAGTGCTTTCTCGATTATTTCAACTGCTTAGATGCCGGCAACTTAAATATAGCGGTTGTACTTCTTCAACTAGGGATGTCAACTGGTCCCGCTTAATCCCGATTAAAGTCCACTAGTGGTATGATAGTTCAAAAGAGTTTTTTTGTTTTTCAGGAAATGAACTAGGTTGGTAGCAAAACTAACTAGATGGGACTGGCGGATGTCGCTTATTTGCCACTTACATCCCTAGTTTCATCTTTACCATTTTAATTTTTCGCCGATGTCGCCAACCATTTAAATATAGTTTGCCATGCTCGCAATAACCGTCCGTCGCTTACTATGTAAGCTATCGCTCGATCATACGATAACTATCTCTTACTTATGTCCAAATGAAACCTTTCAGATGCCGCTCACACTAGGACACAATGTACAACCCCGTAATCTATTGGTTTTATACGTAAAGGGGGCACCATGACACAAGTTGATCACGATCGCCTTTCAGCTGCGTAAGCGGTGCCCTTCCACCATATTCCACTTCGTCATATCGTCATGAGCTTAGCGAAGCCCGCTGAGAAGTCATATCGCGAGCTTAGGCGCTTTTCCCGCGTGGGTGGAGCATCATCATCGCTACCACGCCGCGGTTGACGGAACTCATCCTCGACACTTTGCTGGATCGGAGTCCGGGATCGCCATCGAGCTGAACGCTGGTAACCAGGAGGCCAGACGCTCGTACTTGGATCGGTCGGATCGTGAAGACGCACGACTACATCAATCAAGGTTGTTATAACGCTCCGCTTGGCCTCACGAGGGTAACGTGACGGACACTCTCCTCTCGCTAGGGCGCTATCACCATGGTCTTGTATGTGCGTAGGGAAATTTTTGAAATTACTACGCTCTCACCACAGGGGCCCCACGGCGCTTGTTTGAGCGGGCCGAGCAGGAAGAGCAGAGATTGAAGTGTAGATGTACATATTACTACTACATCTTTGTTTTATAGCCGATGTACACTCTTTGTTGGAAGACGGGAGGACACGTGCATGCACTCACATACACAGCCAGGGCGGTTGGGCAAAGGTTGGACTAATGTCGGCGCTGCGTAAAGTTTTGTTTAACTGATTTCTTTGCTCTCCGGCTGACGAGGTGGGACCCGAAACCAGGTGACAATTTAACCGATCAACAAAGTGCCCGTCGACTATGTGGCGGTCATTAGGGTCTGTCTGATGCTCTCGATGAGCTAGTGATCTATAATCGGCATAAAACTATATATAGTGACCGTAAAAGCGTATTATTACATCGTTGACCGCCGGTGTATTTTTCCGTTTCAAATTAAGCCATAATTAATGGAAAGGGCCGTATGGACTACTACTAGTACTATACTGCTTTGATGTGTCCTTCCTTCGCGACGAGGAGAGCTTGCCTCGCCTCTCCCTGCTCAGCATGCGTGGTTCGCGGGCGAGGAGAGGGTTTTGACTTCGGCGCCCCTTCCTCCCCTCTCCTCTCCCTCTCCCTCGCCCTCCCTCGCCCTCGCGGTGGGCGTGCAGCATTCAATCGGTGTCAGTTGCGAAGCATATTGTCTTTGTAGTATCATCATTGTTGGACCTTGAAAGGCGAAGAGCCAGGTGCAAGGTTCACAGAGAACTGTTGAACCTCGAAGAGGCAAAGAGCCAAGCCAAGGTTTTATAGGAGTTGTCGTCCTAGTAGGATGTACTACAACTATAGCGACGATGCTACTATGTATGGCCCGTCACGTATATCAAAAGTGTCCACCTTTTTTTCTCAAAGAAGGTGTTGGAGCCCTGCAACAACCACACAAGTTGCCGTACAATCACATTTACTAGTAATAAATTCTAAAGGACAAATGCCATATGCCACACAAGTTCATCTCAATTCATGTGATAAATTTTGTGCGACTAGTCTACATATATTCACAGCGCTACCGTTCACAATTACCGTACTCCACTTACGTTATAGATGGGCTACATGTCCTCCTCCAGGTTCCATCCCAGGTGTTCTTCATGGATGGCACGATCCATAGCGGTGGGCAGCAGGAATCATTATGCCTTTCTAGTCGGTTCCACGATGGAGACTCATCAAAGCTGAGCGGCATAAATCGGGATATCGTGTCGGCATATCGTTCATCGGGTGGCTTGAAGAACAACCATGCTTCATGAGCGGCAGGCCTTCCGTGTCGTGCGGAAGGTGGCATCCGCTTCACAATGGGGTAGCTGTCCCGATGGCGAGTACTCTCCAAAGTGTTCCTCGGCACCCACGTAGCATCACAGGGTTCGAACTTCGGCGCCGTTCATCGTACCGGCATCCCAGATCTGGACACATGGTGGCGTACATAGTCAAGGTCCATGCATAATAATGTTGTGCTCAAATATGGCGGTCGATTCTTGTGCAGCAAATAGTACTACTCGGTATAGAGAAGTAAAATAACCGACTTATATATAGCCACTCTTGGCTACATGGATGAGATAGTAAGACATGGAAAAACAAAAATGGTGGCAGCTAGTGGGTTCAAGTCTTCAAGGGCCTAGCTAGCTTGGCGTCCTCAAGGTAAAAGTACTCCTACTAGTACTACTAAGTATACTACTAGTACAACAATGAAAGAAAGGCGAGAGGTTAAAAATGGAATACGGTAGATGGTGGCGGTCCGATCGTGGTAGATTGTGTGACCATGTTGCAATCGGTGGTACCATGGGTGATGCTAAGATAGTTGATCCCAATATGCCAAAGTCAGCTACAAGGTTCAGGTTAGACCGAATCGCGGATGCAAATCAATCGGGATCGGCGATCTTATTTTGATCGGGGATGGTGGTCCCAAAATAATGGAGTACCGTTAGGGATGCAAATGATGGTTTGTGCATTCCGTTTGTAATCTCCCATACCGTGGGATGGCAACCAGATGAAACAAGTCCCTTGCACCGAAGATCGGCCTAGATGGGCATGGCGTCTTGAGCGTGTGGGAAACAAATCTGCCGCCAACATCGCCCCCCTGGTTCTGCCTCTTGCATTGATGGCAATCCTTATTCAACAGCGATGAGATAAATTTCGAGCGCGTCGCTTTGTGGCCGCAATTGCTATCTTCCAATCTCATGTAGGCACATCATCGTATTCAAGCCCGCCGGTCCGGAAGGCGATCCCAATGGTGGAGAAGGGTCTACCGGCCGCCTTTTGTGGATGTTGTGCAAAATGATGGTGGTATCCCGGAGGTATGCAAGCCAATCTTGGGCACCGACCGAACCTATATATAAGATGGTGGGCAGCGGAGAAATTACGGGATGGAAATGGAATAACTAAGTACTACATGATCAAACTCCATTCTTGCCCCATCGGACAAAATCCGACTACCTCTCAGTCGGCAACTCTAGCGGAGTCAACGTGCAACCATGGCGGGGGCGGTGGACTGTTGAAGGATTGTCCCATAGAAGAACCTTCTCCTCGAGGGCCATGGAAGACCAACAAGCATGGCCTTTTCCCAAGCCTTTAAGCGGTCTTGAAAAAGTTGGTGCGGGAAGCAGGTCTTTTGGCGGTGAGGGCGTCGGGGGCGGCGATTTCTTCCCAGGAGGATGGTGTCCAGGTCTCCCACCCGCGAGGAGGAGAACCTGGCGAATCCATGGGAGCATGACGCGCCTTCTCTTGGGAGGGGCGGCGAGGAGGAGATAAGGCGTAGTAACCACAGGCCTTGTCCTTCAAGGTAGATCTTCCTCGGGAAGGGGTGAGGCTATTATTTACTACTAAGTACTAGCATTATGGAACTTTGGGATTGCATTATCTTAAATAATAGCACTAGTAAGAAATTTTGGCACTAGGTAGTAGTTTTTGGTGGATTAAGAAATTTTGGGTATGTTTTGCATTTTTGTACCGCCAACTAGTGTCAAACGTCTTCTTATGTGAGGGAAAATGCATTTCTTGTAGCGTACTAGTACTACTTTTCTCAACTAGTAGTCGATGTATTGTACTTCTAGTCTAGTCTTAGTATAGTGCACCAGTTTTGAACTCTTGAATCTCGGGGAAGGAGCTAGTTGGAAGTGGAGGGTATTTCTCTAGAACCATCTTGTACTATCAATGCGGGAAGTACACTGGGAGTGGCCTAGTGGGTACTCTCGGTGCTCTATTCGCCGCTCCTCTCCGTGCTGGCCTACTCGCCCCTCCTCACCACACACCTTTTATCGGGATGGTTCTTTAAGGAGAACATTTGAGTTATTTGATACAGAGACTAGGCTTTTAGCTTCCATTTTGGAGGTGTAATGGATCTCGTCGAACTTTGTTAGTAGTTCCTTCTTTATGAATGAGATGAAAAAGGCCTTTTAAAAAACACTTCAAGAGAATTTTTTTATAGTAGAGGTAATGGGTGAAGTCCATGTGCGCAACAACCTGAGTAGTAGTAGAGCCACATCGAGCCATATTGCACATTCCCAATGCCCCAGGCTTTCCGGCTCCTCGGTTTAATTGGGGGCGCTAGTTTAAATATGCTACTAGGATGAGGGCTGCAAGCGAGTGCGGCTAAAGGCGAAACGGAAACCCGGGATCTTGGGAAGGAAAACCCGTTCACGTGGCTAGGCTGTCCAATACCCAGTTGTGGGGCCCGTCCGTTTGACTTCAAAACTCAAACTACCGTGTAAAATATTGGCTCGAAGTGTAGTAGTATTTTTTTTTTAAAGGCCACCGTCGTTGGCGGGATCGAACCCCAAAAACAATATACACTCCCGGACCACTAGTAGTACTGTTGGTACAAGCAACCTAGAATAGCCTTTTTGCTATTATGTACATTGTTCCTTACAAAAACCCTAATAATGCAAAAACCACTAAAATGCCAGAAACTACCACTTGCATACTGGGGACTTAAATAAACTACCTTATCAACCATTGTAACATGCTCTTACCAACAAAATCCTCGGTGACCTCCTACCTCGGCCCGCCACCTAGTCATCCTCGGCCATGGGGCCTTCGCCCGCCGGCGGGGGGTCAAAACCACGGTGCGGGCCATGTTGCGGCACCGGATGCCCTCGTCCGGCGCTCCGGACGCTAGCTACCAGATAGCTCCGTCCATTGCTTGTCCAAGGTTTGCTAGCTAGATTACGCGGCAGCCGCTTCTCGAAGCCTAAAAAACCATCGGCTCGGCGAAGGCCGGTGGCTTGCTCGCTAGTGGTCACCTTGGGCAACCCCAACCCTGCGGAGGGGCTCGGCCCGTCCGGAGGGGCCTTCCTATCACCGCGCCCCGGCAACACGCCGATCTTGTTTGAAGTAATGTTGGAAAAATAATGATTTGGGGAATAACAGGATAGAAGGTGATGTGGGTCCCTCGTGTCGGTCAAACAAAATGTGTTGGTTTAAGCTGCCTTGTCCGGCGGGCGTGTGGGAACCCGGTCATAAATGGGTTTAAACAAACCTAATCGGTAGGAGTACTAGGTAGTAGTTTTTGGCGTGGATTAAGAAATTTTGGGTATGTTTTTGCTTTTTTTACAATAGATTCTTCCGGGCTGGTTGAAAGTGGTGTTTTTTTTAAATACTCTACATATTGTAAGTGGGTGAAAGTTAAGCTTTGGAAGCCAATAAGCAAGGCTAGTTACATAGTGCATATGTGTACATGATTGAAAGTAAATATCAACCATGAGTGACTAATATCTTGATGGAAAACTTCGAAACTATGGAATACTAGGAAAAAAGCATGGTTGGAAATACTAGCAATGTTCATGTCCGTTACAGCGAATCATAATTAGAATAATACTTATTCACAAACTTGGTACAAAACACCCTAATTTTGATATACATATGTCACTAGAGATATATTATGTTTCAATTAGAATATATTCCTTGGGCTGTTTTGGTGAGGTCGAGGGAGGGATGTGGTTGGTTTTAAGATACTAATTATGGGTTTTTACGCAAATTGGTAGACAAGTGGAATGTTGGTGAGAAAAGGCAACAACTTACCTCACAATCGTTATATGTAGATCTAATGGTGAAGCTGACGGATGGCAAACACCAGACATCACCAACTTAGTCTTGTGTAGGAGTACTAGCAAGATCCGTGCATTGCGGAACATCAAGATGCATTTTTATAAAACATTTGTTGTGATTGACCCTTGGGAGTAATCCCATGTGTAAAAACTAATGATATCTCGAGAAATATGAGATAAGGTGAAGAGGAGTGGGGTGTGGTGGTGGTTGGTGGTGGATGGCGGAGGCATGGGGATTGCGGCCTGGCGGTGCCACCAGGCCGTTTGTTCGAGGCTTCCTTTCTTAATTGCTCAACAATGAGGTTTGTTGGAGATAAGGATGAGCGAGGAAGGCCTTGTCGCAAATGTGGAGAGGGTGCGGGTATCTTTTAGTTTAATTTCCATCCGTCGGATATAGATCGGACGGTCTATATTCAAGATGGCTACGTACCATCATCACCAACTCGGTTTTTATAAGAGAAGAAATATAAGTATGGAGATACAAGCGTATTATCGATACTTGCTTCCGTAAACTAGCATCTACATTCTATTCAGCGCCTCGGCATGTGGGGCCTTAGCACAATGACTTTTCATTGTGTAAAACAAAGATTTTCCCATCACCGACAAGGAGGGGTGATGGCGGGCGCTTTTGGCTTGCTCTAGTCCTAGTAGTCATACTAGGTGGTCTAAGCAGTGTAGATTTTTTTCATGTCTCGTGTTAGCCGTCTTGCCACATTTGTTGATGAATAGGCGGTAAGTTATTCAGGAAACCCTTGTTGGCGTGTTTGCGAGAGAGAGAGAGAGAGAGTCGTGTGTGATATGTTAGAGGCTGAGGCAATGATACAGATTCTTTGTGTCTATGTGTGTGGAGGATAGAGAGAGACATGTACATAATTAGAGTGAGTGTGTGAGATACACATGCGGACATGGGAGAGATGAGGATCGGATAAATGGGTGTTTGTGCGTGTACTGTGTGTGTTTGTGCACCGTTTGTGTGTGGAGGAGGAGTGTATGTGGAGTAGAGACTCTGATGATGTAAACCTAGTATAAGGGAAGGGGAATGGTGTGACATGTGTAGTAGCGAGATAGCAGCGTGCTTGGGAGGACAGACTATTTGGAAGAGACATCAGTGTGTGTGTGGGAGAGGGGTGTGAGGCGAGAAAGAGAGAGCTAGCGGAGAGAGAGAGAGAGAGAGAGAGAGAGAGAGAGAGAGAGAGAGAGAGAGAGAGAGAGAGAGAGGAGAGAGGCGAGAGGGTCGTTTGTGTCCATAAATGGGCGTATAGATAGGGAGACAATGTTGATGTTGTCCGAAATTGGCCTATGAGCGGAGACACAAGGAAGCGAGTCATCGTGTGTGTGATAGGGACTTCATGAGAGATCTAGAATAGATGGTGTAGAGAACAATGTCGAAATCGAGAGCGATTATACATTAGGGAGCTATGCAAAGAGTCATGACATATATGTATACATGGAAGGAGTGGCGGGTCGCATGTGGGAGAGATAGAAAGAGGAGAGTGGTGCACAAGGAGACAAAGTGTGCTTGTTTGCGTGGGGTGGTGTGTGAGGTGAGTCTTGAGAACCACATAACTAGGGAGATAGGCGTTTGGGGCGTTTTGTGTGTATGGAAATATACACTCTACATAGTCGTGTGCTTGGGTAAGAGAGATAGCGGAGACCTAGAGAGTGAGGAAGAGATGTGTGCATGCAGAGACAAAGTGATAGAGACCTATGTTGGGGTCGGACTTTACAAGAGAGAGGGTGTTAATGTGCTCGTGTGTTGGTGTTTGGGGGAGGCGACTTCTCTATGTGTGTGTGTGTGTGTGTGTGGTGGTGGGGGTTGACTTTAGATAAGAGTGAGGTGTCTATATTTGAGGGACTTTACGTAATTGAGATATTGTGCACTCATGGTTGATCAATTTGTTTCCAGTTTGTACTATGAGATAACGATACTTTTGAACATCGTGATAACC